>NWUY0304348985.1:0-12992 GCA_004151065.3 Larix sibirica
CTTGTACAACATAAAAATAAACACAATTTTCACATGATATTCCCGCTAAACTGTTTTTGATGACCCATTTAGCCAATGTGACCATATTACCCAAATATAATTACAGATCAACCCTCCTTTAGGTCGACGTACCCATGAACACTACTAAAGGGGCTTCAAAACTCTATCTATTAGTTTGACTAACTATTTGTGGTGGGTAATTTGTTGTATTATTTTGCGAAAACCTTTAAGGTGGTTGCTCAAACTAGATATATACAAGACACGATAGAGACGAAATAAATGAAAGGACAAAAAGTTGTATGTGCTTTAACTTCGCAAGATGTAGATAGATAATGCAATCTATATATCCAATAATAATAACAAACAAAATTCACAAAGCCAATATTGGAGGAAGTGAGCAATGTTTGACTTATTTCAATGGACAGCCGCACACTGCAACATTTGAAAGAGTTTGTGGTAACAAGTAGGCTCAAAAGCTTGCTATGTGAGGGTTTTTTTAATCTGTATGCATGCTCAATTTATAAATCTAGTATGTGAGGGTAACTAGCTCTTTTTGGAATGGACATCAAGAAAATCAAGCAATTAGCAAGAAGACAAGGAACTGAGTAGTGAAAGGATGTCAGCAATGGTTAATGGTTCTTTATTTTATCAATGGAATTTTGGCAGCATAACTTTGCTATTTTTTCTTCCAAAATTTATTCTATGTCTCTTTTATATTGATAGATGATGGAAACCCAACCTTGAATTGGATTTCATAGAGATGATCATCTATTTGCTTAGTGATTGAATTTTATAGAGGAGTTCTAACTAGGTCAACATGTATCCACAACACCATTTATGAAAGCACCTGTGCAGTTATGAACTGCATATTAACTATTTTCTTAGTTTACATGGTCACATAGATTTTGAGGGATTTCTCGCTTGAGTGGTGCAAGTATTATGAGAAGCTGTGCCACCCTACAAACATTGCATTGTGAAACATTGCATTGTGAGCTTGGCATGGCTAGTGAGGTACAAAATGGCCATGTTATGATGTGATGCTCCACATTATATAGGTTATACATAGATTGGTGATGTTTTCAGGTACGATCACTCAAATGTCGTTGGTAAGTCAAATTTATGGTGATAATAGTGGTCCCTTGATGTGAGTGGTTAGGAGCAATGCATATCATCAAATACATCATGTATTTCTTAAGCAATGTAATGGAAAAATGAGATGAGCGGAATGGTAAAAGAGAGGACCACTAAAAATAAAGCGATGAAAGGGGCGACAAGAGGGGGAGGGATCCTTGTGGATCCTGATAAATCGACTGAACTTACTTACTCCTGGGGACTCGAGGTAGACATCAACAATATAGCCGAGGCGCTTGCACTTTGGCAAGGACTCCACCAAGCTCTGAGTTTAAATATCAAAGAGTTAATTGTCGTTGGAGACTCCAGATTGATTATTGCCTGAGTTACCCACATACTCCCCAAGCATATGAAGCTCCGACATCTATTGAAGAAAATTAAGATCCTCCTGTCCTCTTGTCATTCCGTCCAAATTTTTCGTGTCCTGAGAGGACTGAATGGAGAAGCAGATAAAGATGCAAACCTTGTTGTCACTCTGGGCAAAGGGACGTTGCTCTTAAATGGACTATCTCATAATTTCCTTTACCCTAGCTTCCTAACCCAAGGGAGAAGGAGAGACCGGAGGACCAATTTCAAGCGATGTGGCAAATGGACTAGGATTGCATGGACTACAAGACATGTGACAGATGAAGTTGGTAGTTTAAAACACCGACGAAGAGGTATTGAAGGTACTCTACCCCATGCGAGCTTAATTCCTCAGCGCGCCAATGACCGTGTAGGAAGACAACCAAAATGCCCCGCTCTTCCGGCGATTTTGGGTCCAAAACCAGTTAAACTTCTTGCTGGAAATTGTTTTTTAAGCATTTTTGTAATTTCAGCAATTGGGATTGCCTGTCTTAGGCTAATTGTCCAATTTTAAAACTATTCAGATCATTGAAATTTCGATCTGAGCACTCCAAATTGTAATTTTAGTAAAAATTGCTCTACCAAATTCCGGCGAGTTGGAGGCTTTTTGGTTAGCCCTTATACAGCTCCGCCAATGACTCCGTAGGCTCTGCTCCCAGCTAACGATGGATTTGTTCTGTGTGAAGGAGTTAGCTTTGACGCGGGAGGTTTGGGTTATTTATTGTGACTGTCTGGGCCGGCTAATCTCACTACTCTTCCTTCCAGAGTGTTTTGTTATCTGCTCTGCTTGCTGGTGCGAGGAAGAGAGACGGCTTTCTGTTTTAGAGTCTGCTCTGCTCGCCATGGATTCAAGCCCGGATACAGAAGGAACAGGACAGGGCTGAGTTCGACGCTCGGAGAGAGAGCTGAAGGAGTTGCGCCGGAAGCTGAGGGACCAGAAACGTGTAGTGTTAAGACTGGATGAGGAAGGAGGTAGGCAGTTCGAGCTGGTGGAAGAAGACCTGCTGCAGATGCGAGAGGACCTTTCCGACTCCATTGATCAGAAGCTTCGACCCCAATTGGACACTCAAGCAGAGCTGGAAAGCCGAATCTTAAAGCTGGAAATGCAAGTTGGGCGTCTTACTTTGGACAAACAAATTGAAAAGGAAGAAATGCAGGCTTCTCCCTTCCAGTCCCCGGGAGCGTCAAGCAATTTTGAATGTCAGTTAGCTAAGGTGTCAGGTTTCTGTGTTGTTGTTTAGTTTCTCTTTACGTTGATGTAATGGTTGGAAAACCTGTAAAAGCTTCCTGTTTTGGTTTTGGGTTTAACTTAGAAGGCCAGGCTATTAGATGTGTGGGATAAGTAGACTGATATGTCATTTTGGACCTGTGCTTTTGCACATGGATGAAGCTAGTTGCTGTATCTGTTCCAATGGCATTGCCACGGTTTACCTAATATATACATAACCGTTCTTGTTAAAAATAAATAAAAATAAAGCGATGAAGACCCATCGTAAACAAACAAGAGTGAGGTGTTATATGCATATAATCTCTATGTTAACAAGGTGCACATTCCCATGATCAAGGTACATGAAAAATGAATATTGCATCTTGTTTGAACACAGGAAGGAACAATGAGGCCTAGGGGGTGAATAGCCATGGTAGAAGTTCACTATAAAGGATGGGGCTCAAGTCATGTAAGGGGGTGAATAGCCATGGTAGAAGTTCATTGTAAAGGATGGGGCTCAAGTCATGTAAGGAGATCATTGGCGGGAAGCTCACAAAGGAGGTTTAGAATAAATGTTGAAATCGAGCAAGATATCTCTTGAGATTTGCCACTAGAAATGGAGCATTGTAGCAAACACTCCAAACACTCACTGAAGCTCACAAAGGAGGTTTAGAATAAATGTTGAAATAGAGCAAGATATCTCTTGAGATTTGCCACTAGAAATGGAGCACTGTAGCAACCACTCATTGGATCATGTAGGGAGCTACTTGAAGGGTAACACCCATTGAGTGCTCAAAATATTGATGAAAGGGTCATACATGTCTAGTGGTCTTTGACTGGAACTAGAACACTAGGACTATAGATATATATAAATCTCAACGATGCGATAATTTGGTGGACTATGTGAGAAATGGTCAAAGCAAATAGTCACAACGACTCTCCTTGCTTGATCCAAGGTGGTTCATCGATGATGTAAATGAGGACCGAGGTACCAAATCCTCCAAACCAACCTGCTATAATGAAATTATGCATTGATGTCGATAGGGGAAGGTTTGTTTGAAACAAGAAATAAGAGACCCCTTAGAAACCAACACAAGATGCACTAGATCAAGAAACAAATGTAATTCATTGACACTTGAGGGAGATGAGTTGGCCGATGGCTAGGAGACTTTGGACTTCTTTTGAATGGAGCATTAATGATTGCTCACTTGGGTAGTGACCATAAACCAAAATGGCATAACTTGTCATGGTAAGCGCCGGAAGGTGAGGAATGCAGAGGGTGCACTGGGGGCCATGTAGACATAGACAAACTTAAGACATTAGAAGACTCATGCATCATGATGACAATTCTAACCAATGGTGGGTGCAAATCTCAAGACACACAACGATATAGAATGATTGGGTATGAATGAGTGGGGTGCAATGGACTAATAAATTTTGTGATAGGAACAAATATGGATGACTTATTACAAATGCTCTGAACAAGGGCAGCAAGCACTACTCCAGTGACAAGAGAAAATGCTTAAAGGTGGAACAAGACAAGCATTTTTGGTTTCTTCGTTGTTTTTTATTTTTTATTTTTTATTTTTTATAAAGAATAAATGTTGATTTTTTTTGGATATGTTAACAAGCCAAGAGTAAAGTGCCTCCCCAAAATGCAACCAAATGGTTTTACCTTGCATGTATAGAAATATTGATGACATATGGAAGCAACTAGAGGTGGGGCACTAGAGTGAATCTCCTAGAGGGAGGGATAAATGTGAATAGTATTTAGGGCATGGATGAGGAGAGCTAGTGGTATGTGATGAAGCACAACAACATATACCAATTTGAAGAAAATTGCTCCAGAATTTGGGTGAGTAAGCTAGCAAAATGATGAGAAGGAAGCATAAGTTATCTTTGGGATGCAAAGTATATGGATCATTGATCCCAATGGGAAAAATGGTATGGGTGCTAACATGCAATGCGGTAATAAACTAGGGTAACCCATGAAGGTGGAGTGCTATAGTCAAGTAAACACAAAGTGCAATAAATATGGGTGAATCCACTTGTCCAAGCGATGGGGGGAGTTCGTCTTAAAGGGATATTCATGGGGTGCCAAATAAGAAAAATGCAACATAAGTAGAGGGGATATGTTATCTATATGTTAGTTTGAAGAAGTATACTTAAAGGGTTGGCAAGGGGTCAAATGAAAATGATAGAAAAAATGGTTCTCAAATGAAACACTTGTACACATGAAACAAATACCATTGTGTATAAGTACTCGTGAAAACAAATCCAATGATGCAAAAAAAAAGGTTCGTAGGATTTCAAAATATTCAAAAGAACATTGAGGGAAAAAAAACTCTTAGATGAAGTGCTTAAACACAAGAAACAATTGACATAGTGTAGAAGTACTCGTAAAAAAAATCTAATGGCATAGGTGATGTAGAAATTTGAGCTCATGAGCTCCCACATCTAGGAAAACTTATATATAGGGATGGGCATGAGTTTTGAAAATCAGTTGTGCATTTTGAAATTCATGGAGAAATGTTTTGACCTAAATCTTTTGGAGCTCATTGTGGAGAATTGGACTAGTGAAATCGAGATTTATGACCCCTAGGTTAGTTGGCTCCTGCATCTTTGCGAATTTCATTTATAAGTTAGGGCCTAGTTGCCCTGTATGGAAGCCCATGAAGGTTTTTACTGGGTCATGTGGATGGCAAGAGAATAGTGACTTAGAGCGTGCAACTATTTGTTGGGTTAATCTTGACTCAATCATAGAGTAGTTAAGATAACCTTGATACAATCAATTATGGATTTACCCTTGGTGGTTTACAGGCCCATGGTTTTGGGTAACCCGTGGTATTTTCCCTTGGAATTTCATGCGTTGAAGCCTATTTAACGACTTGATAGAATCCATTGTAAATGAGCTTCATGTATGAGCCTCATGGAATAAGCCTCGGAGGCTAGTGTAGTCCTAGATTGCATAGTGTAGCCTACCTTGGGTGGCTAGTGTAGTCCTAGAGTGCATGTGTAGCCTTGATTTGGTCTACATATCCAAGATAGACGGAGCTCACTAAAGACTACTCCTGTGAAGAGCACAACTCTAAAAATGTATCATAGCCATTTGTTAGTTGTTGATTAATCTATGCAATGTGCTTTGTAGAGTAGAGTTTTTCCCCTAAAGGGTTTTCCCTAGGAAATCATGTTGCCTAATGTTTTTTTTCCATTTAATTGAAATTGTTTAGTTTATTTTTTTTGCATATTCTTCTCTCATGGATTAGTGTAGGAAGCATAATCCACACCCTTGCTTCCTTTCATTTGGTATCAGAGCCCAATCACCTGGGATCCAAGGTGTTACAGGCAATGCTTTTTTAATCTAATCTTGGCTTGAGTGGGAGCTTGTGTATAAAAAAAATTATTGCAAGAAAATGGCAGTCTCAACAAGACAAAAAAGTGAGAGTGAGCTTGAAGCATGTGGCTTTGGCCTAGAACATGCTTGGAGAAGCACATATTTTTGAGTGGATCTATAGATATCTTGTTTTGGTTCTTTGATACACACTAAGATGCATAGATTCATTGGGATTAGCTGAATTTATTGACCATGGCATGGTGTAGGAAAAGACAAATTTAGGTATCGTGGAGCTCGCTTGGTACTTATACAATAACCATGAAATCTATCTTTGAGATCTCACGCCAGAGGAGAATGTTGTGCAAGTGTTGTCTGTCACTTGAAGTGATGATATGTATGATGGAATTGTATCTTAAAGAAAATGTGTTTTCCATGGTGAATGATGTAAATGGCTTGTGAAAACATAATTTTCACAAGTGACCATGGTCATATGTTTTGGTAGAAGTCAGAGAGACCATGCCTTTGTTTTTTATTTCCCTTTGGCACATATTATTATTTTGAATTAAGTAGTACTGTGGAAGTGTGTGGCTTAGTCAAATATAAAGAATATAATTAATTTTTATTTTTATTTTTTTTGGTATGCATAATTGGCCATGTAGAAAGTAGACACCTTCATAGTAGTTGAGCATATAAGATTATCTTTGTGTAATTGGTTCCATTGTTTGAATTGAAGTGATGGTTCATGGGTTTGTGAACCATGGTAAATGGCACATGGAAATGCATCATGAATATTGGTGTGAAGCATTGGTAAAAGAATCACATGAAGGATATCAAATGAAGAAGTACACAGTTAAGGAGTGTTTGATTTGGCTCATTGTAATTGGAGCATAGAGGGATGTTGGTAAAGAAGAAGGTAGGTGCTTCTTGTATCATTTTCTTGGGTATATAGTGGTAAGATAAGTACTTGGTTAATGTTATTGTGTTTGGAGTAGGAGGGATGTTGGAAATGAAACATGTTGATGTTTTATAGAATCACATGCATTGACATGAAATTGTGATAGTTTTTACGGAGTTGTAAACTTAATTATATATGTAAGGCATATTAGTTGTAAGACCTATTTAGGCATGCATATTCTTGGTTTGTTTGATCACTGGTGTAAATTCTATACATAGACTTAGTGATCGGGGGCATGTTGTATTCCTGGATGCCTTGTTAGTAAACTTTGAGGGGGGATAGGTGTTTCTCCCAAGTCAATTTTAAAAGGAGGAATGTTGGGTTAATCTTGACTCAGTCATAGAGTAGTTATGGTAGTCTTGATATAGTCAATTATGGGTTTATTGTTGTTGGTTTATGGGACCATGGTGTTTCATATGCTGAATCCAATTTAATGACTTGATATACTCCATTGTAAATGAGCTTCATGCATGAACCTCACATAATGAGCCTCGTTGAATAGGTCTTAAGAATTGGCTTGTTGGACATGTAGGCGTTGTTGGCTAGTGTAGTCGTGGAGTGCATAATGTAGGCATGATTTATTCTAGAGATCCAAGTTAGAAGGAACCCGATGAAGACCACTCTTGTTAAAAGCACAACTTTGAAAATGTATTGTAACTATTTCTTAGTTGTTGATTAATACATTTAGTGTGCTTTGGAGTGTGGGGTTTTCCTTAAGAAATCATGTTGTTTCTTTCATTTAATTCCAATTGTTTAGTTTAAAGTTTTTGCATATTCTTCTCTCACGAATTTTTGTAGGAAGTGTATTCTACACCTCTGCTTCCTTTCATTATTCTATCGACAGTCGTGGGCATGCATAGATGATGGAACACTCGAGAGTGCATTACACCTTACACTTCAAATAAACAATGATGCAAGGCTTGTCACTGTTCTATGCTTAGTTGTGCATATGTGCATAAGAGATGACCATTAGTTATGTGGAAATCTTGCTCAACCATGTTATTATATATGTGTGTGAGTGTACACAACTTGCCAAGTAACATCCTCGCAGAATAATGCGATAAAGGAGGATTTTTGTGTGTGAAACTAATGCAAATGTTTCTTGTGATTTTGGTAGATAGTTTTCCATGGTAGTTCATTGGATAGAGAGAGAGTTTGAGGAGCTCTATGCACAAGTGATAGTTGATATATGAGTGCAATGGTAGCTATCAAGTTGTGGGCTATTGAAGTTCCTACAATTCCCACAAATGTGTACCAATGAAGTGTTGTTTTTGTGGATAGTTGGAATGTGGTTTCTCAATGATCAATACTTTGATGTTCGAGGGTAGCATCTTGAGATGACCCTATTGGATATTTATTTCCTGATGTGGATTTCAATATGAGGGGGGGTCATTGAAACATGGCTCCAGTCGGGAGGGGCAAGGACCATAGAGAAATTGACTACATATCACTACAAGCAGAAAATAATTAAAGTAGATGGGGTGATACCCATATCCAATATTGAGGCTCTCGAGACATAGGTGGTGCTAGTGATTCCAGTGAGCGCATTGTGCTCACATGACCTTGATAGATTTCAAGTGGCTAGATAAAATTGATCAACATGGTGATAGGGGGAACCCAATTCGTGTGGTCCCATATGCTACTCATTGTGCTTAGGGAACAATTGACACACTTTCATCAATAGGGAGGGGGATAGTTTGCTTTTGGATATCTTATTTTCTTATTATTTCTTGAGTGAGTATCGTTCATTAGTTCACAATAGGAAATCAAGGTAGGACTAGTGCAAGAGCCACAAGTGTGAAGATTGGGAGAGTTGATGACTTGATTGGGTGGTAGTATGGAGGGTCCTATGTTCAACCCAACATTATTTGTTGTTCGGGAGAAACATTTAGTAGTCATTTAGAAGTACCCATATGAGGGTATATATTTTAGACAAGACCCCAATTTATGAGGCCTATAAACCTAGGCTAGAGAGTTATGGGTGAGTATTTTTTTGTGTGTTTTTCAAGTTTACACTAGAATAAATGCCTTGATTTATGGGATACACATACAACTAATGCCATGATGTTTTACTTGAGTAGATATGGGACTGATGAGTCTAGTAGGACCCATTATAGGAGCACCAAAAACAATATGGAAATAACAAGGGTGCCAAGATGAGAAGGTTGGTCTTGGGCCATTGACATAGAGGGTCTACAAGGATGCATGGAGTGCAATGGAACAAATGCTACCAATGTGTGTTAGCACTTAGATTGACAACTAAGTGGTGTATCCGAGTGAGGTTTGTAGTAGCTCCGAGGAGGTGATGCACATCATTGCATTGGCATGCACATGAGTGGCATCCTATTATGTGGTAGAAAATGTCTATGGGAAAATAATTTGTGAGAGATATGGCTAGATATGGACCTGATGAAGCACAAAATCCATGGGACTTAGAGCCTTTGGATAGGTTTTCCCCACCATAGGATTTGTAGTACTAGGTCGTCGAACGAGATTCCCACAATTTTGTATGAAATATCTTTATGATTATCATGTGATGATATATATACATGCATGTTTTCTTTTAATCTTATCAATGTGATGAATGCCAATTTAAAATCTGATTTCTATTGTGATCTACAAAATTATTACGGCTTATGGGAACATGAAGGAACGAAATGGTATCAAATTGTCGGGACAAAACCCGTAGGTATGTTATGATAATGCAAGGATCACAAACATTGCAAAAGTTGTTACATTATGTGATGAGTCGTTGATAATTAAGATGAACATGAAGGTGACATGTAGGTATTAGAAGGCATCGATAAGTTTTTCAATCATACCATCATATTCAACTTGGTTATTGGTGGTGGGGCCCATACAAACACTACTAGAATGGATTAGTGCATGTGAGAGTGAGTAAATGGCCCATGTCGTTGAGGCAAGATTTTGGGTGCAGTTACTTGCACTATTGAAAAAAATGATGTAACATGGAGGTTGTGGAACCATTTAAAAAAAATATGAAAACAATTGATAAGGTGTTGATTCAAATATGACACAAAACTAAGAGTATATACATGTGTAATTATTTGATGTTTAATGACCTATGGGTAGACATTTTAAAAAAATTCCACGATGGGGTTCTTTGAGGATTTTTCATCAAGACTAGCAAGCACATATGCCCCTTTTCCCTTACAATCATTTGATGACATAAGGCCCTTTCCATAGGGATTCAAACTTTCAAGGCCCTAACTTCTCATAGGCTTGATCATAAGCAAGGAATATATCACCTTCATGAAAGGAGTGAGGGTGAACCTGACAATGATAATGGGATTTGAATTTTTTTTACAACCTTGTTATTCTATAAGACAATGCGATGGGCCTCGTTTGCTTGTTCCAACATGACCAATCACTGTTTTAAAGAAATATCGTTAAGAAGGAGTTTGATTTCCAAGTAAGTAGATGGGATCTCCAAATTCGATGGGGAAAACTGTCTCTACATTGTGAATGTGATGGAAGGGTGTAAACCTCGTGGTAGTTTTTGTAGATGTTTAATAAGCCTGCATGTTTGGGAAAGGCATGTAGTTTCAATTAAATTCATGTTTATCAACTATGGGCTATTGTAACATGTCTTTGCCGGGCCTTATTGATGACCTCCACTTGTCCATTATCCCACAGATATTGTGGAAATGAGAACTCATGCATACCATCTCTTGGAAGACCTCATTCTCAAAACACATGCCCTGGTTCTAGAGACAAACTATTTAAGTACACCAAAGAAAATAATGATGTGGTTGAAAAATATGTGGGTTTCTATGTTCACAATGTTGTTGAAGGTTGGCATGGCTTTGGACCACTTATGAAATAGATGGCCAAAATGATGTACTTTTGACCACCATTGGATGTAGGTGATACTCCATAAAGTTAATCCCCATTTGCAAAAGGCACTAGAAGTGATGATGGGTTGAAGTGAAGCTAGTGGAGCTCGAACCTTGGGAGTGAAAATTTAAAAAAATGATGCAGTACTTAACTCCTTGAATGAAATTATTGAAAAGGAAGGGGCAAAACTAACTTTCTTGGATGATATTTTGAAAAATGACCATCTCTGGAAGATGACCACCACAAATTTCATTATGATAGTGGTTTAGGACCCATTCTACCTCTTCGTGAGTGAGACAACAACATAGATTGGTGTCCAATTATTTCTAGTAAAGGATCCCTCACAAAAAAGGAGATGTTGAGGAGGTTGATGACGTATATGTCATCGATAATCTCATGAAAGATGAAAAAAAATTGGGTGCAAAGGTAAACCAATATATCATAGTAGCAAGGGTTGTCTAAAAAAATAACAAATAGGTGGTCGTTGGGGAGATTGTCATAGAGAGGGGGGTCTGTTGCAACCATGGATAAATCAATGATGAATTCATAAAGGGCCAAAGCATTTTTACTCATGGGTGTTGGAAATTTGAGATCAAACCCCTATAGGATGAAAATCCAACAAGCTAACTTACCATTGATAAGGCATTGATTTAGGATATAATACAAGAGATTCAATAGCAACAACCTTGGTTTTGTGCAGAAGAATGTATTGGATAATTTTTTGAATGGAAAAAACCATGGTCAAGGCCAAATTCTCATTGTCTTTGTAGGTCAATGGCACTCTTGATAGGTACTTACTTACATAATAGAGAATGTGCTCATAATTATCGCCCCCCTTGTATAACTAACTCTTTGGCTACAACAAAGGGTGGGACGAAGATGTAAAGGATGAAATATTTGTTAAACTTAGAAGGGTTGATTAATGGTGTATAAGTGACTGCACATTTCAATGAGTCAAACTATTGTTTGTATTGGTCATGCCATACAAAGGGTATGTCTTGATGTAAGAGATGCAAGAACCATGAACACGTGGTGTAATAAGGAACAAACATACAAAGAAAATTTGCTTTGCCTTAGAGGATATACAATTGGCACAGATTCTTTGGTGAGGGTGGTTCAAGGATGGCTTGGAAGTTGTAATGTGATTCCATCCATCAAATTATGACATCTTACTTCAATTCTAGATTGAATCGGGTACAAAAAAATAATAATATAATCATATGGAAATGAACCAAACAAGTTTAACGTGCATGGATATTAAAATCCAACACATATGCATGCCAATGGAGTTTCAAAAATATCGATACAATCAAGTGATCATGAACAATTTCATTCCATTCCTGCACAGTCATTCCATTCCCATACAATCATTCCATTTTCTACCAACTATTTTTTTATCCATTTCATTTGTTACATGTAAAATCAAACATTTCAATTTTAATTCACTTACGCCCACTTTATTCCATATATTCATCCATCATTCACCCATATTATACTTACCCCCTCACCTCCTACCTTATCAATGCAACTATAAGAAGTAGCTCCAAAGATCCACCCTCTATCAAAAACAATTCCTACAAAAGTGACCACCTACAGGTTGCTACAAGAATGTCTTGATACATACTTCTATAGGAGATATAAACTATATAAGTGTCACTCTATAGACATCTACAAGACGTGTCAATTACATAATTGTTTCTCTACAAGCATTTACAAGAGTTTTCAACTCTAGAAGTGAAAGTGTGTCTATAGGATATATATGATGCTATAGGATACCACCAACACAAGAATACTGCAAGATACAAAATACCACAACAAATTCAAGCATCTAATCCTCCTACATGATTCATTTATATAGATCATCACTACTCATTACAATCATCACATTGACATGCAAAATCATAAACAATCCTTCATATTCAAATAGAAACAAAGTTATGCTGCTTATACTCAAGTTTATGCATTTATATTTTAAGTAGATGTGCATGTCGCAATGCTTCTAATCCAAAAATCTCACCAACCTCACTCTTGCATTATACCACTACCTTTAAAAATATGTCAATGTGTTCATTGAAAAATAAGCTATAGGGGGAGTAATTTCACGTTAACATGACAAATTTAGGTAGTAGACTAAAAAGAGGGGAGGTCACATGAAATCATAA
>NWUY0304349663.1:0-17934 GCA_004151065.3 Larix sibirica
AGCAGGAAACTAAGGAGGTTGTTGCGAAGCTGAGTGCAAGATATAAAGAGTTCGCAACAAAGACGATGATCCCAAGAAGCAAGAAGTCAACAAAACCTAGTGCAAGTGAATCATGGATGAGTTACAAGTAAGTGTTAGGGGCCTATTGGGCACGACCCAAGAAGAGGAAGTTATGAAGGCGAGTACAGTTAGGGGAGGCCTGGCATTGACCATTTTTGGGAAAAAAACGACTCCACAAATCCAGGGCAGAAGGTATGGAGCGAAGATCAGTGGAGAAGAAAGGACCTATTTCCTTAATAAAGACAAGGTACTAAGGACAACCAGAGGTGGTTGGCGTAGTTAAGGGCCGAGAGGTGACCTGACTACTACAGGAGTAGGAAGTAAAGAAGCGGAGTGGTGTAAATGACATGCCACTACAGAAGTTAGAGCTGCGTTGTCAGAGAAAGCGTCAGAGTCATAGGAAGCGGCGCCAAAGGGACATATAATTATGGAGGCATACTTAATAGTATGGCAAAAAAACTAATATGTTACACTATTTCCAAATTTTTAAAAGCTTGAAATATTTCCAACCGTTCAAAAACTTGATAGTTGTATATAAAAGGCCATATCATCATCCTAGTTCCATTAAAAGTTTGCATAAAGCTCATTCTTGGTATTTTTTAGTGCCCTTCGATGCTCGTCATCAAATTAGGTTCTATACACTTATAGCTTAGAAATTACAAATATATTAAAAAATCTTCTTGATGAACAATAAATGATGAACATAAACATATAAGTTCATCGTTTAACCCATGAACCATTCATATACATGTTTTACAATGATTACTCCGTGATACTCTTTTCATAGTACACTACCAAAATAATAAACCATAACATAGGTAAAATAGAAAAAAAAATAAAAAAAATAAACCACTACACAAAACAAAAATTACAACCTGTGTTTTGTGCTTTGTTGTAATGGAATTTCATTTAATCAGTATGTTGAACACAAAAGATACAATATATTAAATACTTGTTTTAAAAGAAGAAGAAAAAAGTAATTGTTAAAAGTCAATATAGCTGCTATATCATGTGTCAAAATGAGAAATCACTTTATTATCAAAGATACAATATATTAAATACTTGTTTTAAAAGAAGAAGAAAAAGTAATTGTTAAAATTCAATATAATTGATATATCAAAAAAGTAATTGTTAAAATTCAATATAATTGATATATCATTTGTCAAAATGAGAAATCAATTTATTATCAAAAGGCAGGGATAACATGTGAACCATGGATATTCCATATATATATTAAATAAGTCAATCTATACAAATGATCCCAGTCTAATTCCAGTGATGTACGATAGTCAATTATCAATGAGGTAGTCAATTATTGATGAGGTCTTTATATCTTAGATCAGGCATCAAAGCTTTTGATATTGTTGATGTTAAGCTTTCAACTATACCCTACCAACAATGGGTGATATATGCCCCTACAAGATTAAACCTCGTTGGACATCATTGGTTTTATAACCTTTTCTTATATAATGTTGTAACTGAAATGCTTTAGAAGTATACGTATTCATCATATAAAACAAAAGTGAATAACTTAATAAATAAATGAAAAAAGGAAAACAATATTGGACCTTTTAAGATAACAATGTTGGATATTTTCCATTAACATAATACAAGAAGCATTTTTTTAATAAACAAGCGCTTTGCTTCTCTATATGGCAGGATGGTAAGTTTGTATGGCAAGATGGTAAGTTTATGTTTATCTTGAAAGCAAAGGACACTTTTTCAATTACAAATTTGATAGAAATTTTGGCATAATCAAAGTTCCACCATGATAAAAAAAAATCTAAGTGTTGTGGAGTTGTGGGTATTGTGGAGCCATGGATTTAGGATTTTTGCCCAATTTTAATTTGAGTTAAATTCTAAAAAATTATTCAAAATTTCATATATTAAAACCCACCACTCTAATATCGTCGAAAATGTAAGAAAGTTTGCTACTATATTAGAATATTATATAAATATAATGATTATCAATTCTATATGACTTGAACTTAATATTCATTCATCATTTCTAGTTCATTCATCATTTCTTTGATATAGTATGCTGTTCATGCATTTAATTTTTTTTATTTCATTGTTTTATATCCTAAATATTTTTATTCATCGAAAATGTTTTCCCAGTAAACCCATGGAAATCAAACTAAGGACCTGCACACCACACTAGATTGGCAATAACTTCCTGACAACAATGTCACCAATCAATTGAGCTAACCCTTAGGGATGGTAAAAATGTACCTTGCTAGTAACTTCAAACAAGGTACTAGACTAATAATACTAGAACCTTGTCCCACCTTCAAACACCTAAGCAAGATTAAGATTGCTAGTATCTTGCCAACCATAACCAACCCAACCCATAAGAGGCAAAAATGTCACAAATGAGATTTGAACCAAGCTAGGGCAGATAACAATTTCCCATCTTAACCACCCAAGCCAAACACAATTGACAAGAAAAATGTTCGGAAATTTCTTGTCCCACCCTTGAGCAAAGTGAAATTGTTCGTACCTTGCCAGTGCTAATCAATTCACAAGGGGCAAACATGTCGAACAAAATGTGAATCTAGGTGGAGAGGATAAAAACTTCTCTTAACCACCCAAGCTAGACCCAATTGACGAATACACTAAATACATAAAAACAATTTTCATATATTTTAATGAACATTTAATTTATATTTTTTAATCGTAAACTTGTCCCCTAAAAATTTGGATGGTCTCCCAAATATCCTCAAACCTTGTTGCCAATGCTTCATTCCCAATCCTTGTAACATAAGTCTCACAAGCATCCCAATGATGATATCATCAAACCTAGTTGTCCATGCCCCATCCCCAATCCTTGTAACATAAGTCTCCAAGCATAAACCCTTATGATGACCCTTGTAACATAAGTCTCCAAGCATAAACCCTTATGATGACATAGGTCTCATTGGAATAGGTGCATTTTGAAGGTGGGTGAGATCACTTGTTAAGTATAAAAAGACTCTAAGTCGAGCCAACTAGAGATACATACCCCAAATATCTTCAAACCTCATTGTCGTCCCATCCCCACAATTTTTGTGACATAAGTCTACCAAGCAAGATATCCTCAAACCTCATTGTCCATGCCCCATCCCCAATCCTTGTGACATAAGTCTCCTAAGCATCCCTAGGGAAGATTTTTCCAAAACCTTGTGACAGAGTTATCTTGGGAATAGGTATATTTGGATGGTGAGTGAGATCATTTGTGAAATATAGGACTCGAGCCAAGCCAGCCTAGTTATATTGCCCCCATTCTCTTCAAACCTTTGCCATATGCTAGCATTGTCCTAAAAATGAAGCAAAGTTGCCTAAAAGGACTCAAGCCAAGCCAACATATGGGAAATCAATGATAAAGTTCGCATTTCTACCCTGCGTTGCAACCTTTGTAGTTAATTATCCGCATGGGGTTTATTTTCCTACCACCTTGTGTGAAATGGTTGCACAAGCAATGTTACTATGGAAACGACTCTACGGATCACAAAACGATATAGTTGTTAAGCTCATTGTTAGTCTTCAATAACTACAGCATCCAAATACTGAGGAGAGCTTAACAATATTAGTTCAATCTTGCAAAGCAAAATCAGGGTACGGGATCACAAAACGATATAGTTGTTAAGCTCATTGTTAGTCATCAATAACGACAGCATCCAAATACTGAGAGCTTAACAATATTAGTTCAATCTTGCAAAGCAAAATCAGGGGAGTTTTTCTAATTACCAACGTATCCAATGCCACTAGACTAAGCGACCATATCCAATGCTACTAGACTAAGCCCAGTTCCCCACCTTCTACCGCCCTCTTATTTATACAAAAACATCACAGAAAATATTAAAGCAGTATTTTTCATGTATACTGCTTGAAGAGTTGAAAAATCTAAAACCTATCTGCCAAACACGCTTATATTTGAAATTTTTTATTTTTACCATCAAATTGCAGTTTGAATAAATAACAAAATTTGATATTTGCAATCATATGAAATTTAACCTTCTTTAGAAAC
Organism: Larix sibirica; assembly: GCA_004151065.3. Lineage (NCBI taxonomy): Eukaryota > Viridiplantae > Streptophyta > Pinopsida > Pinales > Pinaceae > Larix > Larix sibirica. The sequence continues at coordinate 4,067 of NWUY0304349663.1, forward strand.
AATCTGAATAAGGGTAACAATGAACACAAATTGAATAGAAACGACAGCGATTAAAAGACAAACCAAACTTAGATTCAAATCTGCTTACCATTCCAAATAAGAAAAGACCTAGGAAAATTGCTTGAAAAAATCTTACCTGACTATACTTTTCCTTCCTTTAAACGCATTTTTTTCCAAGGTAAACTTCATGGGGAAACCCAAGGGATGCTTCCCCATATTCATGAATGACATACATAGTAATCCAGTTGGTGTAGGCTAGTGTTCCTAACCTTGGGGACTTGAACCAGGTGCCTACTGGCACGGAACTAGCCCAACAACATTGGCAACAATCAATTGAGCTAACCCCTTGGGCTATTCCTTTAAAAACATATTACCCTACTGGCTACTAGGGAAATTCAATTCCATTCCGTGTAACAAAAGGGACACTACATTATCACTATATGCAGTTTGCAAGCACACATTAATGGTAACCACAAAAATAAGATAGAGAAATCACTGGTGACAGAAATTTAAATCTCATAATTTCAAGATATCACCTTTACCCACTCCAAACAAGATAGATTGACCAGAGCTGTTAACAATCAACAAGTGCCTTTAGCTCAATTCTTTATTTTCCCAAACTCTACTTGATTTTCAGATGTAATTTACAAAAATGAAAATATTCGATAGTACAAGGCATTTTATATAGCTTACAGATATTACTAGAAGAGAAATCACAGATAGCAAGTTAGATAAATGCTATAATATGAATGCACATCTCTTCCAGATCTTTTACAGTTGTCAATATTATCAATGGGTTCAGCATTCAATTTTTTATTTGAAATGCAAATCCAACTGTCAACTTGTCAATATCATGTAACAGATTTGATGCCTCAATTTAAATCGTAAAAACTAAGAGCATCAATAAATGACTTTAACAAAAGAGATGCAGAAGGGTTCAATTCTTTATTATAATAATTACTACAACAGTGGATGAAGATAAAAGACCTCTTTTATGAAAGGGATTAGCCTAACAACGTATAAGTCGCTCGGGGCATACAGAATGAATCAAAATTGAAGAATTGCAATTCTGATCCAAGATATTGCTCGTACTCCTATTTGTCTAAAACTACCAAAATTTTTGAACGACTTCATGAATACATTGCAGATAAGAAATTATATGCGAATTAATACAAACCTAGAATTTTAATCTAGGAAAAGGCATTCACTCCTGTACTCTAAAATTCTTCATCCATTTTGAAGACATGGTTACCTTCTGCATTTCCTATGCTCGACATTATGGAAGCCTTCTGATAATCACCAACCCTCCTCTCGAAGAAGTTTGTTTTTCCTCTACAGAAACAAAGCAGATAAAAACAATAGGTAAGCCTTTTTTAAAAGATGCCAAACCTCTAAAGTACCAATTTTTATTACAATCAAATACACTCACTGCAATGAAATAAGATCCATCCAGTCAAAGGGGTTTTCCACATGATACATCTTGCTATACCCAAGGGCAAACTGTACAACAAGGGAAAGAAAACATTTGCAGGTTAACAACATGTCATGCTGAAAATACTTGAAGTAACATTGAACAATTATAAAAATTTACCAGGAGCCGGTCTGCAATAAATTTTATATATTGGCTCATAAGAGTAGCATTCATGCCAACCAAGGCACAAGAAAGGGCTTCACACACAAACTCTCTTTCGATGTCCACCGCATCACGAACAATTGCTTTTATTCTTTCCTCACTAAGTTTCCTCTTCAACAAACTATGCACAAAACAAAGAAGTATTTCATATATACTTTGTTACTTTTACTAAACATTGAGGGGAAGCCCACAACTTGAAACAAAATAAAATCATACCTATAAAGGAGACAAGCAAAATCACAATGAAGGCCCTCATCTCTTGAAATAAGCTCATTGGAAAAAGTTAAACCTGGCATCAAGCCCCGTTTCTTCAACCAAAATATGGCACAAAAGCTGCAATAAAAAAGAATGAGCTTGACCCACGTTCTTCCCAAAAGGTCAAATGGATATTGGCATGAAATATTATTAATAAGCAACTAACCTTCCAGAGAAGAAAATACCCTCAACACATGCAAATGCAACAATTCTCTCGGCAAATGAATCAGAACTGCAAAATAAGTACAAGCAAGATGACTCAGCTACAGATAAAAAACTAAAATGTTTGAATTAGAAGTGGACCATTGCCCCTAACAATTTTCAATAAATATTGCCTGCTAACAGCTCTTAGGGTAAGACGAAGAATATGATAGCATTTAAACAACAGCATGATGTGTGTGCTATTGTTACCGTGTTCATAGTTATGATATAGCAAACAATTTTACTATTTTAACAAGATGCTTCCCATGTGTCAAAGCCATCGGTTGGGGGTATCTATTTTGCCCGATTCACCCAAAGCTTGCACCTGGCCCCAACTCCATGAAACGACCCACTTGCATAGGGGACAATGCCCACAAGAAGCAAAACTGTAATGTCTCATTTTTACCCCCTATGAAATATGTTGTATTTGGGTCTACCTTGATATTTTATATTTTTGTATTATATGACATCCCAATTTTAGAATGGAGGCTCAAGTGGAAAGGCCACCGACATGGGATAATGGTTTGAAAAAGACAGACATGAGAATTAATGACATAATATATGCAAGATAGGATATGTCAATTGGGTCTAGCTTGGGTGGTCATGGAGGAGAAAGGTTATCCTCCCCACCTGGGTTCAAATCCTGCTTGTGACATGTTTCGCTCTTTGTGAGCCAATTGTTGCTGGGGCCGTGAGCCATGAAAAATATCACACTCTCGCTCACGGGCAGGAGAGTGGGGTATATAGTTATAAACTTATATGTAAAAGATATTGCAAGATAGGATAAAAAATAAAAAAGTATGTTAAGATACTGATCCGCTAGCTATGGATTAGTCTTTTAGCTTATGAAGGGGTTATGTGGCAGTCCACTGGGAGGAGATTCCCCATTGTGGTAGGTGAACTATCCCAGGCTATGCAATGAGTATTCTGTGTGCCATTGTGTAGGACAAACATTGCTTCTTCCTTGACGATGGTTAAATGTACAAGGTGTTGTTGCAATACTTTCATGCAAAATTGACCTTTCCTACAAGCAGGACTGGGGTCTATCCTTTATTTGACTGCATTTCCATATTCTGCTGCTCTTTTAGAGTTAGTTTTCATTTTATTGTTACTTCTGTTGAGATAAGTTTCCTATTCACATCCTGGCCCTCAGCTCGGGGCTGGAGTCTCTTTTGGATTCCTATGGCTGGGAGAGAAATCGTCCCTCTGCAATCAGTCCCTCCCATGAAAATAAGTATCTCTTTCTCTTTTGAATGCTTTGCATCTGTAATTTACAGCAAGTAATAACAGTAATGACTATGGTTTCTCCCGTTTTCAGCTAAAGAAGTATATGCACATATTTTCTGACAATTTCTAGCTGTGTATTTCTGTTCCTGTTATTGTATTTTAAGGTTTTCGTCTACCTTGAGAGGGAACCCCTCACCCCTCATCTCAGGAGTTCTCATTAGAAAGAGAATCTATTTGGCAATTGTCTTTCTGCTCCCATCCCATTCTCTTTCCTGCTCCCAACTGAAATTCAAACCAAAATACCGGGTGTTTGTTGTAAAAGAATGGTTGCAGTGAGAGTTACTTTTCCTCTGCATAAAAAAGTATAAATGGCTACAATAAAAATTCATTAATAGGCGACATTGATGCCCCATTCCTAGAGATAGGGATCTGGGGAGTTACAGAGATGTGTCTATGGGGAAATTTAACGTTGGTAGAGGGTATAAAACACCCTTGCTTTACCAACTAGATAGGGATCTGCGGAGTTACAGAAATGTGTCTATGGGGAATTTTAACCTTGGTGGAGGATATGAAACACCCTCGCTTTACCAAATAAGAACCCATTGATAGATGTCGCATATAATAAATATTTAAGCATTTGAAAATTGAAAATATAGGACAAACTTTTCATATCCAAAGTGATAAGGTAAGGTGAATAGATGGACAAAGAGCATCTTGAAGATGCAAAGCAAATGATAAAGGCAATTGCGTACCTTTCAATCCATCGCAGGGCCCATTCAGCTTTTCTTGCAACACAGGGAATAGTGTTGATGGCATTGAACAGCCTCGCTTTCTCCTTGGAATCTCTGATGTAAGTTTCTAGAAGTAGGCTGTACATTTCTGGTCAAAGGAGGGGCAAAAGAAATCAGGCAACAGTTTATAAAGGTGGGAATCAAACAGGGCAACTATTAAGGCTCACTGACCAGAATGAATATTCTCTATGGCAATCTGGAATCCGTAGAATGCTCGAGCCTGCAAAATGACGATTAAAAGAGAAATGGGTTGATTAATATATGTACAGAAAAAACGATTCCTAGTGTATTCGAACTGTTAACCACGAGTTAGTTTGGAATTGCCACTGGTATCCTCTTGGTCAAAACCATAGCTCCGATAATGTTAAGATGCAGATATTAAAATGAATCTAGTGAATTGCATATATCATAAGAATCGGAACTTGCAAAGGGGAACCGAAGGGTAATAGAAAAAACCAACAGAAAATTAAGGAGGATAAAGAAAAAAGGGTACCTCCGGGATTTGAACATCCTTCAAGAATCTTCCAGCTAAATTCTCCAAAACGATACCATCTGACGCCGCAAAAAAGGCCAAAACATGGCTTATGAAATGTTTTTCGTTCTTGGTGAGGTTTACCCATTGACATAGGTCCTGTGAAAGGTCAACTTCCTCCACTGCAAACACATAATTCACTCAACAAAACCCCATACAAAGCCCTGCTCAGGAGCATACTCAATACATATTATTTGGGAAAATATACAAATTTAAAAGCGGTTATATGTAAAGCTGCAGTGATGCCTCGGACATGTGAAGTAATGTAAAAACTAAACTAAATTACCTGTCCAGAAGCTGGCCTCGGCTTTCTTGTACATTTTCCAGACCTCGTTATACTTGACTGGAAACATACAAAACCTCTGAGGGTTTTCCATGAGAATGGGTTCTTCCTCCTCTAAAAACTCTGGGTTCATCATGACTATTGTGCCCATTTTGTTTTACTGTTTGTTCTGGCTAGTCTTCACTTCTCACTAAATACTCTCATTCCACCAGCAAAATTCCCCCCTAATTGTATAAATTTGCTGCCAAATTAACAGGGTGAACATCAGAGAATAGCGGTTTTCCTAGTGTTGGAGGGGAAAGAGGAGTGAAGATTAGCAAAGAAGAAACCGAAGTTGATTTCTCCTCGTCTGCAAAAGCTGGTGGCCAGAGAAAGAAAGAGTAGGCGCACCCTACCCTTATCAGTTCTATTTTAAACGCTTCAATGACTTTTATGATGTTTTTTATTTATAAATTTTGTAAAAAATTAATATTTTTAAGAGATCAAGTTTTTAATGATGTTAATTATTAATATTTTTTATGATGTTTTTTATTTATAAATTTTGTAAAAATTAATATTTAATTATTGAGATTAATTTTTAGTTTCTCAATTTTAAAAGGAAAAAAAAAATTATTTATTTTTTATTTCATTTGAATTTTTGAAAATTACATTTCTAAATTATTATAATTTTGACAAATTATAAAATTAAGAATATCAATATTATAATTAATATTTTCACATCAAAATATCGTGCTACATTAAAGTCAATTGTTTAAAATAAAGAAAATGACATAATTATGAATTAATAGGTTATAAATTCAATTTCAAAAAGGTAAAATATATACATCTTTGTAAAGTAAAGAGTCAAATCTTTGTGTCTAAAGAATTCCGTCCCACAAATAAAGGAGTTTTATATATCAATTTAGTATCTTTTTAATAATAATTTTATAATTAAATTATTGATATTAGTATTAAATAAATTATAACATTTTTATTTTTTTAATAAATATTTTAACCATATTTGGGTTGGTAGGTGTGGGGGGGGTTCTGTTGGACTCCGAAGGAAGCGGAGTTCTGCTGGACTCCGAAGGAAGCAACGTGGAAGATTACGTTTGGGGGATTGGAAGACAAACCAACAATCATGCAGAGTGGCTCGCAATGATCAAAGGTATCGATATTGCACAAGAAAAGAATATCCGAAAGCTTGTCGTGATTGGCGACCCTCTCATTGTCATTAAATCCACCAGGGCTATAATCAGAAAACAACAACTCCCAATATCAAAATATCAGACTCTCCTCGCTAGCTTGATTAACTCCTACAACTATGATTCAATTTCCTTCTTTCATATCTTAAGGAAGAATAATGTTGCGGCCGATACCATGGCCAATCTTGGGGCTAGGAAGAATTGTGGTGTGATAACAAGAAATGGAGCACACGAAAAAATGGAGTGGGTGCCTTAGTGGCATAAGTGACATGTCCAAAAGTGGACAGGGCCTATTTAATTCCAAATCCACTTTGGATTCGTTTGAGCATCCCCAAGCTAAAAAAGGTGGCATGGCTTGTCAGGCCACACCTGTTCCGCATGCAGGAAGATTTATTAACAAGAAGGCAGGGTGGCATATATACAGCGGAACGTTGGCGTTCTAGAGAGACCTTCTGCTGTTCTTCTGCTCACCACTGTTTTTGTGCTTTGGTAGCTCTGTGGTTCTTCGTCTCAGGATGGATAGAAGGAATGTTGGTAGTGCTGCAGGGCTATGCCTCCTGGCTCTCCAGTGCAAGACTTGCCTGGCAAATTTGCAGGTCTTTGCTGGAGGTATTGGATCGCAGCCTTTCCTGTTGGCTCTTGATATGGTTTAAGGAAATGGGGAGAAAGATTTACAAGGAGCAGTTGGCATTCTGGCCAAGCGTGTTCGTCGCCCAAACAGTGAAATGGGAGGTGGCAATTCGCAGATGGAAGCACCCCAAAGGCAAAGACTACGACTCAACGCGGGCTATATTGGTTACGAGCAGGAGAACGATAAGAATTGGAAAGTACTGGAAGAAGGTCTCGGTCATCAGAATAACCTGGCCCTGCACCTGGTCAGTGAAAATTCTGGGGACACAGGAGTCGGCAAGCTTTGGAATGCGAATGGGGGCACTGGAGGCTTTGGGAATTTTGATTCTCCTTGTGGTCCGGAAAGACCTCCGCTAGGAGTGCTCTCACATCTGCATGACATTGATGCACAGGTTGGATGGTTAAGGGGAGAAAGCAAGGACATCAAGAAGGCCATCTCCCAGTTGGCTACCTTCGTGCAAATATCTAATACGGACATCAGAGGTAACAACATCAAAATGCAAGAATTCTTTGAGGGGCTGGTAGGAAAAATTGATTCTCTGCATAGTGGGTTAAGGATAGTGGAGGCTAAGGTTGACTGCATTCGTACCAGTAGGAGCAACAGCCCAACGGTTCTCCTGGGCATAGAAGACAATGAAGACGTTGCGGCCGGAAGAAAGAAAAAGAAGACCCTGTCTCAAGAAATTAATGAAGGTCCAGTCCTCTGTGAAGCTGCTCTGTTATATGTTAGGTTTTTATGTAATCTCTCAGTTTGAAGTCAAGAAGTTTATTGAGGTGCCTTTTTCCCTCATATGCCAAGTTTTTGGTAGGTCTAGAAGTTAGTCTATTGCTGTCGGAATGTAGTTTTGAAGAGTTCAGAGGTGCCTATTTGTCTCTTTTGTCAAAAACTCTGATGAGTCGAATTTCAAAGATTGGGACAGAGGTGAATTCTCCCTCATTTTGATGGGTACAGTCTCTCAACATTTTGTAAGCTCTTTTCGATTTTTAATATATATTTTTCAACCGTTACTGTAAAAAAAATAATAATATTCAACTGGTTTCGCTTTCAATGCTTAATTATGCTCCGAGGATGCAGCTATGTCATAGACACTATTCGTGAGAATTGGAAATCTTCAACTTGATTGTCAACCATGCGCTAGTTGTATGATACTGGCATTATGCATAATTCTCTACTGCGAAAGTCGTATGTCTCTGCATCCATTCCGCTTTCCTGCCAGAAAATACATGAGTAATGAAATTATACATTAAAATTTATAAAACATCACATTTCTATTACTCATATATTTTCACAGAGGAAACCAGAGGAGATGCATCATGCATAGACATCCGACCTAAGGATTATGCCTAATGCCGGTATCCTCCACGCAGCGCATCGTTGAAAATAATGTTGGAGATTTCCAATTATAAAAATAGCTGCATTTTCCGACAACGACAATGAGATTTCCAATTATAAGAATAGCTGCATTCAGCGACAATGAGGCAGCATTGCAAGAAACACGTTGAAATTCAAGTGTTTAATATATTTTTCAATATTGGAGTTAAAGGTTATAAAGAGATTGAAACAACCATCGGAGACGTTTAGGATTACGAAAGAAACACTAAACAATGGCAACAACCAGACTTGTTAGGTATTAAAAATATAATAGAAAAAATAACTGTCTCAGAATGTTTCCATTTACAGAGTAATGAAGTTGGATTTAACATCTCTATTACATATTTAGAAAGAGTAGACTTTGGGTTTAAGTGCAATGTTTCATATATATAATATGAAGAAGGCATTATTCATAATAATAACATCAAGCGAGAGAAGATTGTGATTGTGTATACTATATATTTATAATTTTAAATTGTAATTGTTATGGAACATATGTTGGAGATATCATCTCAATATCTACTATCCATTGCTTCATGTCTAGCAATGACATTAACATTACAGCATTTTGTAATTTCAACATTACTAATTAAGATTGCTTAAGAGTTTTTTTCCATCTTAATTACAAATTAACATTTCCAATATTGATTGGACTTAGATTAAAATAGATTTTTTTGTTTACATGGACAATTAGCTTTTTAGCAACTTATAATTCGCATTTCAACAATTTATGATATTCAAAAAAACTTTAAAAATATAAAAATATAAAAATAAAAACATCATTAAAAAGTTGTATTGATATTTATTAATCTTAATAGGTTAGCAAATTAATAAAAGCAAAGACTCTTTTATGTATATTTTTATTTTCATGTCTATAAGATATTTAAGTTAAGTAAAAAAAATATGAAAGAGGTATAAAGTACTATTAATAGATAGAGTTTAATAGTTTTATGATTAATTTAATAAAAAAATTATAATTTTTTTTATAAATAAAGGTAAATCTAAATGATTCAAAATTAGTAAGTTATTATTGATTGTGTTAAGATTTTTATTAGCATTAATAATAATAAAGAGAAAAATAGAATAACAAGAAACAATTATAAACACATCAATATACCATGAAAAAAACACTTAAAAAGAAAAACCAAAACTAATAATATATTTGTTATTATAGCTCATCCAAGATCACTTTCAAGCCATTTTAAAATGGAGCCTTTTCAAGACTTATAAAGGTTTTTTCACATGCATTCTTCTGCATCCAAAACCACTCGGCACCAATACCATGTGCCCGAAACCATGTGTTACCATTAAACCAATTGCTACTACCTCATTCCCAAGTATTTTGGGAATCACCCATTTCCCCTATCACCAACTAGGTCTCGGAATTTACATGACTTACTAGGGGTATGCATGTCTAATAGGCCTTACATCCATATGCACATTTACTCGCAATTTTTTTTATCCCTCTTAGTGCTTAATAAATAAAGGTTTTTTTACATGCTTTATACATCTTGGTCCCAACACTAGAATCAAACCATCTTACATTCCCCAAATCAAATTATAACAAGGAACTAACAACAAACTTACTAGGATGTAAAGCACAATTGGTCATTCACCCCGTACAATTTTAACTAGTAACATACAAAAATATTCCATACTTTATAAAAAATAATAATAACCAAATTGTATTTTTGAAATCTACATAGATAGGCTACTCTTTCTCACCAAGGATTACTTTACTTTCACCTATATGACCACATCTTCACGAGTTTTACTATGACACATACTTCTGATCTTTGACAATGATACATACAACTTAATCAAAGTCTCCCCGACCATAAAAACATCGCCATTCCAAGCACCTTCATTGATTCCCGATGCCCACATTACAGAGAGAACTTTACAATGACAAACTCAATGTAAACCCAAAATCCCATAGAATGGTTAAAAGAGCATGTTATAGCAGGAGAGCATGTTCTAGCAGGAGTTATATAGAAAAGTCAATGGAAAAGCACACTAGAAAAGTCAAGGGAAAAGTACGCTTTAATAAGAATTAACTTCTCAGATTAACTGTGCGAGGATGAACTTCGTACTGATGTGCGGTTAACTTGAGGACTTCCCAAATACTTCACTGATCACTTAAACAAACTTTATCATGAAAATATCTTGTTAAAATATAACTTTCACTGTTGGTGAACTATTTGTAAATCTTAATTTTCTTTATTGTGTCTAAATGTAAACAATATTTAAGGAGAAAATGTGCCACTTGCAATATTCAACATTTTCAAGAATGAAATATTAAAACTATAGACATATATATTTACTACATGGAAATAAGTTTTTACTTTGATCTTTTACTTTCAGGAAGCTTAGGCTCTTGATACAAACTTCACATCTCTATCGTAATTTCAACTATGAGCTTCAGTGACACAAAAAGGACTGATCAGCTCATTAATTACATATTTTCCAACAAAAAGATCAACGGCATACCCAAAAGATCATTTTGTATGCAACGAAATTCTTGAAGGCTTAAGCATATCAATAGGAAACAGATCAGTTAACAATGATGAAGAGTGTGAATCCATATGTATAGTTTTATAATACTATTAAGATGAGAGGCACGCTAAGAGGCAGCTAACAATAGCATCGTTCAATTGCGTTTGCATCAGGTGTTTTGTGCGCTTCAAAAATTACATTTGCATTTTCTGAATTATATGTTCCATGCCTTCCTCTTAACCTCCTCCAGTATAGTCTTCAACATGGCCAGAAAACCACGATGGAGGATATACTAAGGTAACTAGTCTAGATATCCTGCATATGCTCCGCACAATAAAAATCAATAATGTAATGACTATTGCCAATCCAGATATGGCAAAGAGACACCAAAATTGTTGCAATCCTTCTCACTATAAGGTAACCAATGCTTCTGAGTTCTGTCGAGTTTCAGGTGCTCTCTTTTAACTCTAGTATCCTGCCAGATATGTTCGTCGCGAGTAGTCCATTATGGAGGGGTCAAATGCCTGTCAAAGACATGCCTAAAAATTACTTCGATTTCCATGAATATTTTGGGAACTTGAAAATTGGAATGAAATCAGAGAGAAATATATTCTCAGCACTTGAAAGACGAGTATGGCACAAAACCAATGTGTGTTTTGGCATGACAGACCTTAGTATCTCAATCCCGTTTGATTGATGGGCAATAAAAAATATTTTACTCATGAAAATGACTTCGTTTAAGATGAATCTCAACAATCAAGACTAGTTGTGCTTTTGTTTGATAGTGATTGTCGGCAGCTGAAGCTGTATGCAAATTAACTTCAGAGTTTAAACTTCAGGGGATCGATCTTTTGTGCTTGTTTTTAACTGAATTTGAGTCAGTTAAACAAATTTACAAAATACAAGATTGGATCCTCCAAGAAGTAGGCAATGGATGAACCTCCTACATCAGATCCCTTGTTAAACTTATAACTATTGAAAGTAGAAACACAAAAGTGTGAGGGCCTTCCATGTCTAATGGTATCTTATGGTTCCTATATTTCTAGAAAAGAACATGTATATCCTAAGGATGTCAACGAGGTAGAGCTTAGTATTTCAAACAATAAGCACTATCTGGTTTCTTTGTGATGGCGGTTGTCTTTACTTACACTAGAGTAATGGAAAATACTCAATCTAGTCAATGTGTTTATGAACATGATGTGTCGGTTAATTCCTCTTCTTCAATACTTGTAAATAATTAATCTTAGTTTGTCTCTTGCAGCCTTACCTACTGCATATAAGATATAAAACCAATCAGTGAATTTCATGGTACTGCACAACACTACACTAGACATTAACAACAAGTATAACTACGTGAATGAAAACGCCAGTGGTTTCACAACTACTTCTATATAATGAAACACACCTTAGCTTCTTTGCATGCCAACAAAAATACTTGGACACATTAATGAAAGATACAAGTGATTCTTGTCATGTCGACCAAAATACTTGGACACATATTAACTGCTTTGTTCTTTGTCCTCTAACTCATTTATTTAAAAAAATATTAAAATATTAGCTCCTTGGACACATATTAAATCCTTTGTCCTTTTATCTCCTTTATTTTCAAAATATAACATTCAGCTTGTTTGTTTTCAATGCTGGATCATCGTAGGAGAATGCAGCTATTTCATAGTCACAGTTTCTTGGGAATTGGAAATCTCCAGTCTTTTTGTCAACGATGCGCTGCTTGTATGATACGGACATTATGCATAATCCTCCACTGCGAAGGGCATATGTCTCTGCATGCCCTCCCGTTTCCTGCCAGATTAATGGAACCATACATAAAATCAAGTTTGTATTGAAAACATTCATTTAATCTTTGGTATTTTTAAAATTTTAATGTAAGCTTCCATTAATCATATATTTTCTCGCACGAAACCGGAGGGGATGCCAGACATACGATTTTCGCATTTGAGTATTCTGCGTAATGCACGTACCCTACACCCAGCGCATCGTTGACAATATTGCTGAAGATTTCCAATTCAAAGGAATGTGGCGCTTAAGAAATAGCTGCATTCTTCGACCATGAGGAAGCATTGAAAGCGAACACTTAGAATGTGATTAAAATTCAACCGTTTAATATATCTTTGAATAAAGGTGTTAAAGGTTGAAGAGATTGGAACAACCATTGGAGACATATTGGATTAAGAAAAAAACAGTAAACAATGACAACCACTAGAATTGTAAGATATTTAAAATATAATGGAAAAATTCAATGTATCTCAAAATGAGTCCAATTACAGGGCATGGAAGTTGGATTTAACAGCACTGTTTCATATTTACAGGCTATGGACTGTGATTTAACAACAATGTTTCATACATATAAGGCATTATGCATAATACCAACATTAAAAATGTGACCTTTATAATTTGAAATTGTAATGGTAATAGAACTTATATTGCAGATATAATGTCAATATTTATTGGCTCTGACATTGTTATAGAGCATTTTGCACTTTCAACACTGCTGAATTAAGGTTGTTTAATAGTTCTTTTTCCATTTTAAATTAATAAATAACATTTTCAATATTGATTGAACTTAGACTAAGTTTGAATGTGAATTATAATAAAGAAACATACTTAATAATTAAGTATTTAATAAATCTAACTAGTTTTACAAAATAAAGTTCTCCACACCTACCATTAAAAATGTCCATAGAAACCATATAAATACTAATGCAATATATTTTTTGTTTTATAATTTAACTCTCATTTACAATAAACTTATGCCATACAAAATAGATTTCTTACTAACGTAGAGAATTAACATATGATCTACGCTAAACTTATGCCATACAAAATAGATTTGTTACTAATGTGGAGAATTAACATTTGTAACAGCGTAGAATTTAATAAACTTAAAAAAAAGTTGTCAGCGAATTAAAAAAAAAAACTCTTTTATTTATATTTTTTTCATGTGTATAAAAAAGCCGAGTAAGAGGTACTATTAATAGATATAGTTTAATATTTCTATGTTTAATAAAAACAAATTGAAATAAAGATAAATATAAATGATTCAAAATGAGTAAGTGACTATTCATATTGTTAGGATTTTATCTAGTACTAATAATAATAACCAAATACAATAAAATAACAAAAAACAATTATAAACAAATCAATATACCCTCGAAAACCTTTAAGAGAAAAACCAACAAGAATAGTACATCTATTATTATCCTCGATAAAAACCAGCCAAGCCCATCTAAATGAGCTCATCAAAGA
>NWUY0304350902.1:12022-22854 GCA_004151065.3 Larix sibirica
GGTAATGTGCCAACATTTAGGGCTTAACACAAACTTGACGTAATCAACATGGTATGCATGTTGTACCTATCAATTTTGAAAAGGACAAGGATTCACCTTTATCATAAGGACCCTTAAATATCATGTGACATAATGTCCACCCTACTTCAAAGGTACCCAAATTATCCTTGTGTTGCATAACCCATAACTCCAATGCTAAAGCTTCCCATAACTATAGTGTTAGATGAATTAGCCTACTCCCACGCTACCTTGTGAAACATAAGTCCCTTTTGTCCACATTAGGCATGGTATATTCTTTTGATGCTCATCTGATCACAATTGGTTTAGATGGATTCGAACCCCAAATACCTTCTTTAGCAACCTTTCAAGTTCCTATCACAATCAATCATTTGGCTATCCATTAATGCATTATTGACGAAGGAGCCTCCACTTGTTTCATTCCAAAACATATTTGGAAGAAGCTTGGATCCCCCAAACTGACCTAGTTTGTTATGAAATTACACATGTATGATGGTTGACCTTCCCAACCATAAGGCATCCTCCAGAATGTTCCTGTATAACTACCCATTAAAACTTTCCTAATAGATATTGAATTTGTAAATGCCCACGTAAACTACAACATCTTGCTTGGTCGTAGTTATATGAATGCTATTAAAGTGGTCGCTTCCATTGTGTTTCAACTTATAATATTTCCTCTTAATGAGAAGATTGTAACACTTAACCAACTCACATACCATGATCCCAAGTCTTCTCCTAACCCAATTAATTTGTTGTATGTCATCGAAGGTATCCTTTATATTCTCTCATTCACTAGAGTTGGTCCCATAATATTCCAAGATGCCTCACTAATTCGAACATTTTCAAGGCCTCCTTCGCTTACCATCCAAGAGGTTATTCCATAGTTATGCACCATGACCTCTGTAAATACTCCTTCTAAATCAAGTTATTCTCCTTTAGTGATACATCCTTTGGGAAGAATGATTATTCATCAAGTACCATTCCTCTTTCCCCATCCAAGGATTGTTGGAACAACAATGATGGCTACTCTTAACCGTATATGGATTATTTTAGGCCTCCCCATTTAGTACCTCACACCATCAAACCCCTAACCCACTCATTAAGTGGGTTTAACCCCTGTCCAACTAGTTGGTACTTCTATTTCCCCATCCTTGGTAGTTAATTAGGAAGCCACCACCCCCACTTAACCTACTCCCAAAAGGAAGGTTGAGAACAAAACTAAGAATGTGGCATTTCAATCTATAATAGACATGGTTTCTACCACGCTGTCTACGACAACCAACAAGGCTCCTAGATCTCGTGACATCTATAATATCATTCGTCACACCACCCATCAATTTCAAGAGTTACTACTCTTCCATAGTCATCCACATCCAGGAAGAGAATACTAATTAGACCACTCTTGTAGTTCATATTATTCTCCCTAATGCTACCAAAAAACATAATAAGGAACTGCATACCAACCACCCGTGTGCATTATGTGGCATTTGTGGGCATTATTCACACTATTGCACATATCTCCAAAAGTATTGTTTGACCTTGGATAAACTCCACCTGAGGTCCTTAGAACCACAGGTCATAGTCATTGAAGAGATATTACCACCTGACTAACCAAGCAAAGGAATCATGTTCGTTTATTATTTGTCTTCCTTAGGTGCACAACCAACACCATCTTTGTCCTCATCATCTTCAATGGTGGTAGACTTCTCTATTTTATTCCCACCCCTATTTTTCGAAATAATGAAGAATCCCTTAATTCTCTCACCAACCCTTCTTAATCATGGGACAATACACACCTTTGAGCATATCCTCCCACGGGAGTCCCCTATGTTAAGTGAATATTCGAGCCAATTCTTCATCAAATCAGAGGGATTGTATTCCTCTTGGACATGTTGATTAGTTTTAAAATATGATCCATGCCCTTGTTATACGAATATTTTACACCCTTGATGAGAAGAGCACGAATATAATGTACACCTAGTAAGAATAAGTGAAACAAATGAAGACTACTAACTCTAGATCAGTGAATTGCATGGTTACTTGCACAAAAATTTCTCGGTGTACCATTGGCAATCCATCAGTAGTCCATAATCGGCATGTCAACAAACCATCAATAGTCCAATGATATTCTATCGACAATCCATTAGTATACCATCAACATTCTACATGTATCCCATTAATAGTATGCCGGTAAACCATGGGCTTTCCATCGGTAACCCATCGATAGACCATAGGTAGTTCATCAACAATTTGTCAAAACGGTTCGTTGGTAGACCATTGACAATCCATTGGCATTCTATCAATATTCCCTCGGTAGAGACTTGCATAGAAGTGGGAAAATTCCAACCATTTATGTGATAGGCATGCATTCTCTACCTTAACCTTGTCACCCCTTAGCGTATAAATGTAAGATGCATGGTAATATATTAGTATAGAGAAAAGTGATATCAAGTCACCAAGAGTTAAGAAAATTTAGAGAATATGAAAG
Source organism: Larix sibirica (assembly GCA_004151065.3). Classification (NCBI taxonomy): domain Eukaryota; kingdom Viridiplantae; phylum Streptophyta; class Pinopsida; order Pinales; family Pinaceae; genus Larix; species Larix sibirica. The sequence goes on from NWUY0304350902.1 coordinate 14,529, forward strand.
TAGCTCGGAACTCACATTTTTATTGTTGAGAGAAATTTTATGATCACTTCCTTAGATGCACGGGGATCTTCAATGGGCACTCAAGAATCACTTGATTGATTCCTCCATGCAGCACAAGAGACTCTAGATCGTCATCAACAAAGGATCAAAGTGTGTGGCTAAGGGATAAGGATCAAGAGGTCTAGTGAAGGAGGTACAATAGATCAAAATCAAGTATTCATTGTTGTAAATTTTCTTTTATAAATTAACAAGATCGATTTTCTTGCCCCCTCCCCTCCCACAAATACTTATCATTTCTCATATATTTAATGGAGTTATTTGGAATGTGGTTTGTTTCACCTGAAACATTTTGAGTTTATATACTTTATTGTCTTTAATATGCAAATGTGTTTGAGAAAGGGTGTTGTTTGACATGTGTGCATATACAAAGACTTCATCATAGCATTAAGGAAAAGGACCAACACACTAAGGAATATCAAATGACCGAGAGAAATAATGTCCTCTTATTTCTTCCTCTCTCTCTTATTTGAACATATAAATTTGCATGTAGATTTAAGGGAATGAACACAATAATTTGCACTCTCAACTATCGGAGGTCTTGTCCCACCCTTTCGGGAATAAACTTTTGGGGGATTTTTATCACAACAGGGTTGGTGATCATAATAGGCATAATTATCCCATAATTATCATTGTGTATAGGGTTTGCTTGTCATTTTAAAAGTTGTAGTAACTCTTGTATCTAGTCAAGAAATCAAAATAATGAACCGAAAATCAATAAATTTACATATCTGAGCATAGTGTTAAAAACTAAATTTTGTACATTTCCTAATCCTAAAATTGATTCCATGTAGTGCAATGATGCTTAAAACTTTCATTTGCTTCATATTGGAATTACATATTTATGTACATGACTTGTTATTGTCTAGTTGAAGAGCGAAAAGTCTTGTTTTTAATGCATGCATGGTCATTTTCAGTTTATTTGTTAGATTAAATTATTTAGTTTTAAAAAAATTGAAATTAGTTTGTATGCACATTTGGATTTCTCATGTTTTGAATCATTGATTAAAAAATATCTTTGGAATCATAGGTTAGTGTTATTACAGTACATTTTGGAACAATAAAGTTTAAAATATCTTCTTCCCTTTTCATGAGCTTTAACAACTTTATCTGCTTCATTGAAAAGAAAGTAAAATGAATTGCATTCTTATTTTAATTGTCTTTATCATTACAGCAGATTTTCCAATCATCTCAAACACCAAACAAGTTGCACTCCATAGCTTGATTAATAATAGACACTAAAAGCAATGTAATTAAAATCAATGATATTTGTTCTTATAGAAAACAAACAAGAATAAGTTGTAGAGCCTTGGTGCAACATGGAGAGTTAATTATCCAAGGATGTGAAAATTAAAAAACTATCTTAATTGAAAAGTGCTAAAATCCATTAGTAACAAACAACATTTATCAAGAAATCACACCTCACACACATGTCAAGCACTAGGTAAATCTAGGCAAGTGGAGATATTATCCCCTCTTGCTTGTATAGTGGGATATGCATGTGTGGGATATTTGATAGAATTGGCAAATCCTCAAGGTGACACCAATTTTCTTTGAATTTTGGTCTAAGACATATGTCCTACATCCCTTTCCCATAAGAAAAAACATGACTCATGTTTGTCCCCCCCAACTATTGGATTGTGAAGTGGTAACCTTAGTTGTTTTTCCGAGGTTTCACATAGGTGACTACAAGAGGGGAGTGCTTGTGGTACCTGAGACAAATGTATAACACCCGTTTCAAATCCTTGGAGGGTACTTGTATTCATAGGCGTACTTTCACCTTAGGTTATTGTTGCATGAGAATCACTATAATTGTCTCATTCTTACCTTCGCTATTTTTATGGAAGTTCATATCCTCAAGATAAATCATCGAAAGGTTCCTTTCCCTATTTACTTGTTGTTTCTTTTAGATTTGTTAGGTGATATATTCTTGGTGATTTGTTGTTTAAAAATACTTAAGTTTTGTTGGTCTTGCTTAAAAGATAAATTTGGTTAAACTTAACATAAGAAAAAATGGCTAATCATCCAACCCGCTAGTCTCGAAGATTAAGAGGGTCTATGGCTACAAGTGTTGAACCATATTTGACCTACAGAAGGTTAAATAACCATAACATAGACCCAGTTGAAACACATTCACACACTAATTAGGAGAGCCCTAAAATAGAAGTACCTATCCTAACAGACATTGTGTGGAACCAGTCAAAAGATTTAGGCCCACCTAAAATTGAATTTATTGACAAGAATACATCTACCCTTATAATACTCCTCTGACACGACTTAAAGATACTTTCTTGATACATATGGCATACCTTTACCCACAAATCCCTTTGAATTTTTTCCAAATTTATGACACGCCATGTATGGAATCAATGTTTCATCTCAATAGGGAAGACCCACTCCCACTACACCTAGTGTCTTTGGGGGGAGCATTGACACTTCTTTTATACCTCCAATGAGTGAAACAAGTCCTTCCACCCAAATTCCATATGTTCCCAGTGCCTTTGCATTCAAGATTTCATTTGCTAGTCCACACATTCCAACCCAAGGTCCTCCTAGTGTTGGAATACCCTCCATGGGCACCCCAATGCCTAGTTTGAGATTCTCCTTTAGGGGAGGTAACACTTATGTGTTTCAAGTAGGAAGTGGGTTTCCACCCACATCGAGTATACCCACAAGAGGATCCACAATTCCAAACTTATGATTCCCTTATAGGTGAATTTTTATTCCTAATGTTACCCCTCAATTGAATACTAGAAATGTCCAAGGTAGTAACACACCTGGCAATAATATGCACACGAGAAGTAATATCCCAGGTAGCCAATCATTTACTAGGCTATTCAATTCTAAGGAGGTGGGTCGGTCATGGGGGGGGAGTTATGTCCAAGGTAGTCTTGTACCTATATGTTGGAAAGTAGTCTCTTGTAACATCCCTAGCATGAGTACTCAGTTTCTTTTTCCATTTTTGGAAAATTTGAACCTGCCAAACATGTCTCGATTAACAAATGACCCTATCCACCATCATCCCACATGGATCATTATCCCTAGTAAATTGGACTATGATATTCTTCAGTTCTATGGTCATAATGGAGAATACCCATCCATGCATATCATGACTTTTAAATTGTTGTGCTCACCAAACTCTATAATTTACGATAGTGATTACTTGCATCTCTTTCAATGTACTCCAACCATTAGTGTTTCCAAGTGGTATATTGAATTACCAGACATCTCCAGTGTCAATTTTGTCTCTTTAGCAATGTCTTTCTTGACACATTTTCAGTTACCCATTCATTATGAAATGGGGACAAAATTGTTAACTTCACTTCAACAAACCACCTTGGTTCATATCTTCGTTTATATCCATGAGTGGAGTCACCAACAAAGGCTCATACAAGCCAAGATCCTAGATCAATTCCTCACATACTGGTTTGTGAAATCGTTATTTCCAAAAATAGCCAAAGACATAGCCATGTTAGAGGCTCTTACAAAAGAGCAAGTTGTTTTACATGTGCAATAGTTGGATTTGATTTCTTCACAATCCATAACACTATATGAGTCAATACCTCATGCACCTCAATCTTAATCTGAAGTCTCGAAACCTCTTCTAGTTTCACATGTTGGTGGCATCGTTAGATCTAAGAGTCATAATATCGTTGATCAATCGATTGGCCATATAGGAAAAGTTTCCATTCATACACTTGCAAGTGGTCTACCCACTTAGAAAGTTGTAATCTTAGCAAAAAACTCCAATGTTATTTTTGTTCAGTCTACTTCTCAAAAATATAGGAACCCGGAGACACAAAAAAGAATAAGAAAAATTTCAACACCAAGGACATGACTAAGGATGGCACAACTCAAAAAACTAATGCTAATGTCAAGGGTAAGAAAGAAAAGAAAAAACTCAAATTTCCATGCACAATTTGTGTCGAAGACCACTTTACTTATGAGTGTTCCAAGTTGGATAAAGTTCATTGTTACTTGAAACAATGGGGGGATACACAACAGCGCATGATCCTCACTCAACCTTTTCCTCCTCAACATCAGCATATGGTTTCCATAAATTATGCACCTCAACAAGGAGGAAATTAAGGCAATGCCCCATAGGGGACCAATACCTCGACTACAAACATATTCATGTGTGATCAAGATATCAACCTTTAGACTCATGCCCATACTTACAACAAGCCCGAGGTTGGACCTTCATAGATCGAGTCTTCTCTACCTCATCTGGATATCTCTCTTCACATTGAATGACCACCCAATAACCTATTGCGTAGACTTCCTAAGGGAACCTTGGCATAAGTTGACATATAATTCCAATTCCTGAACAACCAAAAAAATAGTATAGTTGAAGATATTGCTCGGGCCCTTTGTGTGATGTAAGATTTAAAAGTGCTACAAATCTACCCATCAAAGTGACAAGCATTGTTGAAGGCCATCAATGGAATTGACCCTATAGATTATCATTTGTTGATGTTTGATCTAGATCAACCACATATGAGGTTACCTCGCTTCATCCAATTTCAAATCCAAGTATCATCATTAGGGAAGAACATATTTTGATGCATCGTTGATGAACAAACCTCTACTTGCATCATGCCATTAACTAGCTGGAGAGATTTGGGGTGTCTAGAGTTAACTCCATCATCCACATTGTTGAAATCTTTCAGTGGTCACTCTTTTAAAACGCTTAGAATCAACTTTGCTAGTCATTGGGGGGAAAGACTATCTCAATCGAAGTAGAAGTTGTTGATGCACCGCTTGATTATAATATGCTTCCTTAACAAAGTTGGCTATATGTAATGACAATTGTCGTATCTTCTATTCTTAGGTTTATTCATTTTCCCCGTGAAGGAAAACCATTACCATCGATCGATTAGGTTAGTACACACTTGATTCTAGAACCAACTCAAAATTGACTATTCCATTTATTGGTGAAAGTAAAGCAACTTCATATAGCATCGGTGCAGATATGTTCAAAGGTTCATCGCTTATGGGTAATTTTACTCTACCCCCTACATTTTCATACAGTGGCACTTCCCCCATCTTCACCATATATTTTGTTCCCATCATGACCAAGGACAAGGATTTGTGGGTCCTAACTAGCACATTTGAGATTACTACTATGGGATCCAGAATGCCTTTATCTGCAATCAAATTATCTTATCAATCCATATATATGGTTTCCGTAGACATTGATCACAAAAGGATTATGATCAATATACCTTTCCCATTTGGGTTGTTGATTCTCCTCCTTCTAATTACTCCTTGGATATGGTTTCTCCTTCAAATGAAGCCCTCATGGAAGCATTGTCACATCCAAAATGACCTTGGTAAGATATGCATCATTACACATCTTTCTTACACAAGATTGAAAAGATTGAGGTCATCCCTAAAAGATGTGTTTGTCGAGGAGATCTTGATTGGTACCAATGCTCTATTCTTACACAAGACATGTTTTCATAAGGTCATTTGGGCAACATTTAAAAATTGATGCATATCAATATCTCCATCAAACATAACATAGTAAAGAATATTCTCATTTGCGTTGGTTGTTCTTGTCAAGAAATTGAAAAGTATAATGTCCTTTTTAAATAATTTCACAAAGTTCTCGTTTTCAAAATGTGATCAAACAAATTGATCATTTTGCATCTAATGATAAGTTGTTGGATGGTGCAAACTTATCCACAACATGGCCTTATTCTGAACCTTTGCTTGAACTTGTCATTTTACCTCACCTTATGCCATACTTCCTTGTGCCATCATGCATACTACCTTATTATCATTCATTGTCGAATGCTTATGACTTTTTTCCATCATTTCTTGTCATTTGTTATTTATCCAACATAGCTCGTGTATCTTAACCCATTGTACTTGGAGAGGAAAACTATTAGAGTGTTCATAACTAGCCTAGTACATTTTTTTTCTTTTATTTTGTATAGATTTGCACCATATGCTTGGAATGTAGATGCACGCCCTTAAGATACTAATTCCTTCCACTATACCATAGCATAATTTCTCTTTTTCACACTTTGCAAAACATGAAAAAGGCAAAAACAAAAAACAAAAAACAAAAAACAAAAAAGTACAGGGGAAAGAAAATAGACCTTTTGTAATTTATTCTGTTGAAACATAGACTTGGTTAGTGAGTGTCACCCTTGAACATAACACATGTTTGTGCTAAAAACTCTTACAGTTAGGATTAGTATTACTTAGGAATCCATACCATAATTATGATTCACTACACCTATTGGTTATCCTTCTTATCATTACAGAGCCCCCATTCAGTGCCTCTAGCATTGATAGTTTTCGTTGGTATTTTTTTTTGTATTAGTTGTTGCCCTAGTCACCTCAATGTTGTTCTCATGTTTAAGAAAAGTTTATTAAACTATGTTGGTCATTCCTTAGATTTTTTAAAATGCATGTTGTCCATCCCAGTGTCAAGAAACATCTAGTGGTTTTGTTACTTACAGTTCCATCAATCAAGTCATTTACATATTTCATGTCAAATGATGAGAGATTGCTTAATTCTCTCCTTTTGACGAGCCTATTCCTATCAAATTCAAAACATTATATAGAAAGTAGACTTAGAGACCCTTGACAATACCTAGGGTTTCGTAGACATCAATAGAAAGTTCCCTCGCAATTAACAATGGACATACAACATTGAAACGTGTTCAGTAATTCACTCATGCATTCAATGGCATATCATTTATTCACAGCCATTGATTGTACTTTGTACCTTGGAACCCATATTCATCATCGATGGATTGAACCTAATCTGTTAATAGTATACATTAATTGCTGGTAATCAAACGATACATTTCTATGTTCAACTAAATATCATTTATTCGCATAGAAAAACTTGTATAGTTGGTAGGTTGGATTGAATACCTTGGGACATAATGGCTTCATCAATAGATGTCTCCACCTAAGTTGCACAAAAAAATACCACTACATGATGGGTACATTGGAAAATGAAGTTAATATATGATTCCAATATCTCAAAATTTCTTTGATGTACACTGAGATGTAGATCCACATTGTATTTTTAGTGGCTATGATCTAGTTTGACATGCATCCAAGTTGTATTGTTCATTTCCATGCCTGATTTTATTTTCATATTCCACATATCTACAATGCAATCACCATGTCTATGATTATTATAAACTGAGCATGGGTATGTCCACCTTAGTGGAAAGTTTTAAATATGATACTTTGGTGTTTGTCTACAAGTGTCTCCAAATCTAGATCTTGCAAAACTTGTCCTTAGCCCATTCACCAAATATCCTCTATTCGTAATTAATTTCATTCATCGATATCTCTTATAACCTCATTCTTTAGGAGGATTTCTATTATATGGCTATTTTACACCCTTAATGAGAGGAACATGAATATAAGGTACTCCTAGTTAGATTAAGTGGAACAAATCAAGACTACCGGCTCCACATTAGAAAATTATATGGTTACCCACGCGACAATTTATCACAATTCCAATAGTATTTCCTCAATGAACCATTGACAGTTTGATGAACCATTGGCAGTTCATCAATAGTTCATCAGCAAAGACTTGACAAAAGTGGAAAACTTACTACCATTTGGGTGGCATGCATTCATTACTTGCCTCAAGCTTCTCACCTCCATAGCCTATAAATGGAAGATCCATAGGTAAAAGATGAATATAGAGAAAAGTGATATAAAGTAGCCAAGCACTGAGAGAAATCGAAAAAAGAAAAAGTAGCTCAAAGCTCACAGTTTCATTTTTGAGAGAAAGTTTCATATCACTTTCTTAGATGTGCAAGGATATTAAGTCGAGATTCAAGAATCACTAGATCAATTCCTCCATGAAACACAAGAGTTTGTAGATGTCAATAAGCAAAGGATCGAAGGGTGTGACTAAAGGAAGATAATCAAGAGCTCTGATAAAGGAGGCATACTAGATCAAAATCAGGTATTTATTGTTGTTGTAGAGTTTCCTTTCTAAATTAATAGTACTAGTGCTCCCCCCCCGGCAAAATAAAAATGATTGTCATTTCTCATATATTTAGTGTATTTATTTGGAATGTGGTATGTTTTACCTTAAAAATTTTGAATTTATATACTTTCTTGTATTTAATATGAGAATGCATTTGATAAAGGGTGTTGTTTGACATGTGTGTAGGTACAAAGACTTCATCACAATGGTAAGGAAAAATACCAACACATTAAGGAACATCAAACGACTGGGAGAAACAAGTTCCTCTTCTTTCTTCCTCTCTCTCTTATTTGA
>NWUY0304353197.1:0-32824 GCA_004151065.3 Larix sibirica
AAATAATTTTTTTTTAAATTTTTCAGAAATTTCGGGTTCTGACATCATTTGCTTTTGAGTGGGTGGGGTGACCGACAATGTCGGTCTTTATTCCAACCCCTTACACTTTTCATTCCTCTCCGGGGCTAATTGAGGGCGTTAGGGTTTATAATATTGGGGATGCCCAAAAGACTGACTTGTCGGGTGAGAAATCTGGTGATGATGATTCAACTGACACACCAAACCCTCGTTTGGGAGCAGGCCCTCTGCTCTTAGATGATCTAGTGGGCTTTCATACATCGGTTAGAAGGGAGGGTTCTAAAAAATTGTCTGGTGCGGTGGTGCGGTTTAAACGATGAGTAAAATATTACAAAGCTAAGGGTGATATTGATCAATTTGTCCTGGGTAAGGATGTAAATTTGGAAAGGGTCAGTATATTGTCCAAGAGAGAGCTAATCGAAAAAATCAAAGGTGTTAGGGTTTCGCAGATGGAATTGATTGAATGGGCGAATAGTAAGTGGACTCCAGAGATAGGTTTGGCTCCTCAAATGAGTCTCTTGTCAAAAGGATGGGTCTGTTTTATATTCCCTATTGAAGAGGTTATCCCGTCTATTGTCGTTAAAATTTGGCTTATTAAGGAGGGCTCCTTAGTGTTGAAGAGATGGCACTCTNNCTCTGAAGGCTCTCTAGATGGCTTTGAGGAGCTTGTGGTTCACTCTATAAGGGCTCTAGATAAGAGGGCTGGGATGGCTCGATAGGTGCTCTTAATGAACGCGGAAGGCTTTGAGCTCAATAAGGCTCAGAAGGCACTCTACCTTATTCTCTTTACTTAAGTGCAACCAACCTACTGACTACCACTTGCATACATCCTTTACTACCTACTTGACCTATTACACTTTGACTTAAGGGCTAGCTCGCATTATATAGAAGGGCAAGGATAATTAAGATAGAGATAATTAGCCATTTAACTAATAAACGTACTGCCCATTTAGGCTTATGAATGGACTTCTTCAACGTATGCATGCTGACATCATATAGTAAGATGTTGTAGTAGATCCAGCTGCTATGTTTATGCCACATTGTATATGAAATAGTAAATATGATTATATGGATTTAACGGGTTGTTCATAGCCAATCCAAATATGCCAATCCAGACAGGACTGGGGCTGCTACAAGGTAAAAAACTGTATCCATGCAAGTAGAGCAAGTAGAAGAGTATGAACTAGTAGAGATGCTAGTTCAAGTCCAAATGTAAATATGCATTTGAAACTTCTCTCTATTTGTACCTGGCCAAGTATATATATATATATGCCAATACCAAATATTAACACGACTCTATGGCCATATCATATGTTCAAACCAGGGAGACTAAAGATCTTACTTTGTTTTTGTTCGTATGTATGGGTGGATACACCAATAGCTTCTTCACAGGAGCGAGCTCATAGAGATAATTCAGGTAGAGTAGAGATGGCTGCAACGTCATGGGTAGGTCTGCCGGTTGTTAGATTTACAAGGGTGTAAAGGTGTATTCTCCTATTTTGAAAGGAATGGAGACTAAACTGACTAGACTAGTAGAGTTCTTATTAGCTTTGTTTGTTATATATGGAAACATCATATAGTAACAGGTATAGATATGCTATATCATACCCAAGTAGAGTAAGCAGAGTCTCTGAGCTCCCAGCTCTGGCATCCACTTGTGGACTTAGTATTGGATCTTCAGATCAACGTCTCCACGGCGAAATCTAGGTAGTTAGATTCTGGCTTTCACCAAGGCTAGCACTTGGATTGGAGGGCATGGGCCTATAGATTAGGCCTATAGATTACAATTATTAAGCCAGGCAGAACTGCTCTATGCAATTTGAAACTTGTTTTTCAGAGTAGAGCTTAATAGTATCAGAGTTTCTCAATGATGGTTTGATGAGATGATGAAAGATGTTACTATTGGCTCCATTAATTTTAGAAACTCTTAAGTGTATATTACAGAATCTCCACTTATACCTTAAGTTTTTCCACTCCTACAAGTTTGCATACAAGCCCGACGATTCCTCCTAGGGTAGGATCTTAGGTTATATAGTTCATAGAATGGTCTTAGGTTATTATTATAATAATAGTTAGAGTTTATTATAGGCCAGATATGGTGCCTCAAGTTATAGATATCATGTTGTAAGAGGTGATAGCACAGTGCAGAGTATATCTAGCTATCTTAGGGGTTACTTGAGTAGTAAAAGAGACAAAGTTAGTAGTATTTTATATATATATAGAGAGAGTCCAGATGGTCACATGCATTTATAGTTTATTCGCAGTATAGTCAGGTAGCGATAATCGTAGGTCATCTTCACAAGCTTTGAGTAGCTACTTTAGATTGGTGAGACCACGACATATCATAGCTTTATAAATGCATCCTCCATAGGGGATGTCTCCTACTTTATAGCCATCACCTTCGTAGTCATAGCCATAGCCACAGCCATATATGAAGGTACCTATTGGAGATACACATGGATAGACGCAACTGAAAGAGGGCATTGGGCACTCGTATATTACTGACTACAATTTTATATGTTTTTTTTTTTACATTATATATTTTTGTTGTGTTATGATATACCACACACATAGTTTTGTGCTTATGTATGATTTTGGCATGAGGCTAGCCCCTGACATGTGGGTGAGTAGTTTCTTTTTATATTTTTAGATAGGCATTATGTAAAAACATTGTTAAGTCATACATATATATATATGCATATGTAGTTATTTATGAGATGCGTGCAAAAGATATAGGCCATACTTCTGCTCCATTTAATTACTTAAGGCTTGGTCCAGACTTTCTATTATTACTTGCTAAATAAAATATAAATAAAGAGAATAGCTCATGCGTAACCAACATGTTCCTCACGTTGCGGAGGTGAAATACTTTCGCCTTGTTTTGGGCCCTGTGGAACGGGATACGGAATCAGTCTGGGCCCGGGAGGATATTTTGGACAAAATAGGCTTCCTCTTACCACAGGCGGATATAGCCATAGGTAGGGTGGTAGAACGTCCCAATAATAGGGTAACATACTACCTTGCTATAAGGACACCTAATGCCCCTAATAAGAGGGCACTAAAGGCGGATATCCATAAAGCCTTCCCTAACATTTCCAATATTATTATTCGCGAAAGGCGCGAGTGGTATAAGATGCGAAACCGCATCATGCATAAGGATCCTTTTTTCTTATTCATGCCGGGGGTAAGACCACAAGCTATTCCAAAGGGGGGTACTAAATATGAGCAACAGAGGGGTAAGGATCCTCCTCTAGCCATAACTGAGCCTTGTTTACAGTATCTTTGGATGGGAAACCTACCCACAGGAGAAAAAACAATTTTTACACCTGTCATGCTATACCCTCACCTATGTAAGGAGAGCGAAGGAGTACATTTCATTTTTCTCGTTTCCTAATCAATTTCTCCATGCACCTCTATTTCTGCATGCGAGTCTTACTGGTACTATACTCTTTATAAGGCACTTGCCAAATTCATTCCCTCGTCTACCGGACTTAGTATTTCTCGATGGTCTCTGCTCGTTCATTGTTACACTCCGATTGCTCTTTCTAATGCATGTAGATTCCTGCGCAAGCAGCGGGCGGTTTTTGCCAATTTAAGCAAGGAAATTGCAGGGAAGGTTCAAAGCATTAGTGTATGGTATTTGGTATATAAACTATCCATTGGACCCGAGTTCCAAACCCTGGCAAGTCTATTACCAACCTCCTCACTTACCCGCCCTTACAACCCACCCTCACACTAACCTATAGTTACTCACACTGACGTGCCTCCTGCCCCGACCAATTGATTCAGCCAGGAATGCAATGCTTAGTAGATATGGCACTACTCTATTCAACTTTTTACCTTACCTTACCTTGTTACCCAACCCCTATCCACCACCCTTTATAGACTTTAGCTGAAGGTCTATTGCACAAGAAGACAATTAAGGTTCTGCTACTCAGAGATAGAGCCTTAACCCAAGAGTCTTTCCTAGACTAATATTTACACTAGCCCCATGGAATAGAGTCATACAAGTGTTAGGTCAGGTACGAAGTGCTTGCTCGAGAAAAGGAGAACAAGGCTTGTGGGGTCATACGTAAGCGCTGAAAACCCTACCCGGGGTCACGAAGTGGCAAGCAAGCAGCGACGCTACGGCGGCGTAAGGCTATACAGGGACCACTGATGCTCCTGCCTTTAGTGCTTATGGGGTGATGACCAGGTACTGGGTATTTCTAAGCTGGGTTTCAATCTGCTTTTGCATCCGAAAAGAGCGGAGGCACAGCCAAGGAGGGAGGCGGTACTATAAGGTTCTATTTGGGCTTAGGCACATAGTAATAGTGCTTTTTACCTTCTGGTTTAATAATCGGACGGGAAGTGAGCCCTCAGCAGCTGATGGACCAATAGCAAAGTGTGTCAAGGTCTATATGGTAGTAGTTGAAAAAAGCAGCATCTAAGGCGCAGGCACTACCTATAGCAGGGGCAGCTTGATAATCTATTGATTCGTACGGTAAATTAGTACTTGCTATTATATCCAATGCATCTTTCAACATTGGGTCCACTTCTATGCAACTACCAAATAAACGGATTATGACTCTACCTACGTTGCTACTGAAATTGGGACTGCGCTTTGAACTGGATCTGCCTACATTGTATCTGCATCGTCTCCAAGAGCAAACGCTTATGTTATAACATCACTGAGAGTAGCTGGATCTTTCTGATTGGGGTAAAGGCCATAGCTCACAAATTGTATAAAGTGCTTCCTAGGGCCTTTCCATAACTAGCCATGTATCTTTGGACTTTGTATGGAACGTGGATTCTAGGCTGCTACCTTCGGTCTTGGTGGGCTTTGGTATGGCTTCGGTCGTGAGCTTAGGCTTTGCTTTTCTTCTGCCAGTTCACTTTGGCTTCGCTTAGCTCCTGCCAGCATTAGAGGTATTCGGCTTTACTTCAGTCAGTATTCATAATTAACAGGGATTGGTACAGGGGTTGGTTAGGAACAAAGGTCAAGCTTACCGGTTCAAACTGGAAGGAATCCCAAACGGGTTACTACCACCTTTGCTCCCGAAACTGGTGGCTTTTCAAAAGTTGAATCACCAGTCCCATATAAAGTTGCACTAGTTGCACGAGTTGGAGCTGATCCGGTTCGAGAATAAGTTGAACTCATTGATCCCATTGATCTGGTCCCACCAGCAGAGGAAACAAAGGCTTCACCCACAGATTCACCATAAACATATACAGATACACTAGTAGCAGGGGCGGAGGTAAAGGCACCCGCCTTTGCTATGGGGCTTAAATTGCTTCAACAAGATCAACTGAGTAAACTGGGTATAGATCTCGATATGGAACCTCCCCACCAGTGTATGGTTCTCAAAATGGAAAGGACGCTGCGGGCTTATCTCCTGCATATGGGAACTCTGCTTCTTAAGCGATTGATATTGCTTCCACTCGAGAATTTACTACTAGCTTTGCTCTTGATATTTCATACGGAGCCGGCAGAGCAGACGCATTGATAGACAAGGTTAAGATAGAGTTTTTTATGGGCCTTACCTTTATTTCAAAAACTTTCTATAGACCATAGACCAATTGGGATCCAGTGCCATATCCACCACCAGAAGAATAGGCAGCCATAGCATAGTATCGTCAGTTTCAGATTGATTGCCCTAATGTACCCATTGCCCGTAAATGAGCTGCTTTACCCAGTCCTAGTCATTTTTGACCTGATTTACCAAGTTTACCCTGCATCTGAGTCAAGTACTACCAGTAGCATAGAGAGCATAGGCGGGGCCAGTTAAGGAGAAGAATCAGGGAGCGTAATTATTTTATATTGCATTCCCATAAAGGGATTCCCCATCAAAGGTAGCAGGTCAAGATCCGGTTCCAGTAGTTTGAGATCGAGATCGAGAGACATAACCACTGGTTTAAGAGCCAAAGAAGCTATCCTCCGTTCCAATGAGTCAACTATGGCACATCGATTTACTATTTGGTAGGTTAATAACGTAAATAATTAGATCAACTTCGGTTGAGCGGCAAGATAAGATCAAAGCCCATAGCGGTACTAAGACATACATACCCGACCCGACGCACTCATTCTTTCACGCCAAAACTCCAGGCCATCTAACTCCCGTAGTACACATTACAACCAACTGACTAAAAAGACTCTACATGACTCGCCACCTGCCTGCCACCAATAACCATACTAGGTATAAGCCCCCCCGATCATCGATGTAAACAAAGCCCAAAGAAAAGCGCATACCGTAAAAAGGAGAATATACTACAACGCGACGCTTCAGGCGAACGGATCATCATTGGTAAATCAAAGCATACCCTGTTGGACATAAAACGTTACGTCCCGTAGACATTCTAATTAGAAAACGCTGCAACCCTCTGTATGGACCACCATAAGCAAGCATGACACGCCAACTAATCTAAAGACGCTATGCTCCGAATATAGACTTTCATGCAAATGAAAGCTCGACGCCCACTGACTGGCTTATATCAATAATGCAATATAACGCGAGCGACTACCCGGTAAGAGAATATAGGTACCAAAAGCAAAGGCCATGGAGGCAGATTAAATTCTAGATTGAGATCCAAGGCTTTAAGTTATATTTCAATATCCATAGCCCGAAACATCCCTTTTAGTTTTCTCACCAGCATCAACAGAAAAGCGAGTAGCACCCAAGCCAGCAAGAGCGAAGGTAGCGCAGAAAGAAAAGAGCAAGGGTTCAAGAAAGAACAAGTTTCAGAGCCTTCCCTTAGTTCTAGAGTCTTCAGTAAAGGATCCCGCGCTGGATGACCCACTAATTCCAGTCCCCACCGTTTGAGTATGAGCACAACCACGAACAGAGGCATCATAGGATGATGCGCTCCTTCGCTTGGTTCCATGTCCAGATGCAGAGCCATTTTCTCCAGGAGTAGCACCACGGTAAGTGGGAGAGGTTAGGGCAGGAGAAACAGAATCACACGAAGTAACAGTTTCAATGCCAATTCCATCTTGAAAGCTGGTGCCAGGTGCCTTCCCTGCCTATGTTGCTCCCAAATAAAAGAAGCCTTCGCCCCAACTAGTGGTGGTGGTTCCACTCAGTCCATTGAATCGATGGCTGGATCAATAGGAACTCTAAATACAACAGCTTTGGAATTGGTGCTTACACCTCTGCGCTCCTAACACTATTACTTTTATTGTTCAGGCAACTGGTTCTTCAATGGAGTAAATTGCCCTTGCGACCGAAACTTCTTTCTTTGCTTCGGGTGCCCATGCTCCTGGGTTTCTATATCGATCGCGATCTGTGCTTGGATTTGTTTATACGCTGCTGACTGTGCCGCCCTTACCACCGATGCTGCTGGGTCAACAACAGAGGGTCTGCTCGAACTGCTACTGCCTTAGCTTGAACTAGCACTGATACTCGAACAGGAAGGTATTCCGGTGCGGGGTCTCTCGCAAACTATTGATCCAGGAAGGAAGCTAGATGGGATGCCATTGGTTCCTATAGCGATGAAACCTCTGTTTCCACTACCTTTGCCTCTTGCTCGTCTTTTTTGCCCATCAGATAGGGAAAAAGCTAGTAACGGATGGTGGTCAAAAGTAGAAAAAAGCGATTCTACCTATACTGGCGTAGCATCAATGGTAAGATTATTAAACAGGTGGTGTTTCATCGGGTAGACTCACCAAAACTGCCTGTGCTATTGTATCTGCCTATAGTAGATACTGCCTTAGCCCATGCCGCTAGTGCCTTTCTCCTCCGTTTATGGTTCTGATACAATAGATGTTGCTTAAGCTGCCTATGTTGCCACCTTTGATGCTTGCTCTGCTCCCACCTTAGTTTCTATCGCTTCTGATACTGTGGGGTCCACTATTGGATATGGAACCTGGAAAGGGGACTCTAGAGCCGGATCTACTGCATTTGAATCTCTGGATATGTCTAATATGCCGTTGGTTCAACTGCGAGGTCAGCTGCTGATTCAATTAGGGAAACTGCCCTTGTTTCTTCACTTTGCTCGGGCCATTCCTAGGTGTGTATACATAACTTAATTGTGATGTTCCTATTAGATATATGTCTTAAATGGTGATGGGAAAGCTGCTGAGTAAACGGGGTTAGTTGGGTTAACTCCAACTAAGGCTGGATCCGTCTTTTTATTTGGATATACTTCAATAGCTAGGAGTGCCTCTGCTACCGGATAAGCCTCGTTGTTCCTATCATGATTATGGGAGACCACCTATTTGTTTCGAGATTCCCTGATTCTTATATACTTCTATTGGGTAAAGCATCTGCCTGGGCGGACCTTCATTCTATTCAGAATTTGAATATAGCGAATGGTACCTTGTATTCAACACGCTGATATAGAGGCGGTGCATCTCCTGTCCGGTCACAATCACAATTGGCGGCTTGCTCTATTGCCGCCCGCTTTGGATCCGCCTCTCACACTGGAACTTAAAGCAGTCCTTCCCGCACATGTAGTAGTATGACCCGGAGCACGTGTAGTAAATAGTATGACCATCTCTAGATGTAGTGAATGACACGCCCTCTTTTTCACTCCAATTTGAAGCACGAATTGAACGAAAAGATCAATAGGCCCCACCTCCGCCAACCAATGGATAATGGATTTTTCTCAATAATTCCCCGGCTAATGAAAAGATCGATAGATAGACCTATTATTTCCCTTATATCACATGTGGGGGTCCCCTACGCCCCATTAGTCTTCCGATCTACTCCACCGAAGCCACGCCATTTGTGCGTACCAGGATGGTACCAGAACAATGGACGTGAAGGTGATACTTTGCCGTTTAGTCCTAATTGAAGACGAATGACTAGGGCCACACCCACCCCTATTTGAACTATAGCTGCTGGACTATCCTTACCGAGGAACCTAACTACTTTTAGCTGGACCGAAACCTGGGTTAACCCTTATAATTTATACCTAGGAGGCAAGACTATCTTTCCAGAAAGCACCATTTGCCGGACCAAATAAACTATGCCGTTAAACTCCACATTACTCCTCGATGGGTCATCTGGGGGTCTTCAGCTTTGTTAGGCCATCCTTCACCCCCGGTTAGCCAGTTATATTACCTGAACTGAACTGAGCTGAACTGAACTTTGGAAATTGAACTGAAGGGTGATAGGCAGGCAAGCGCTCGGGGTTCTATCCGGTTGGTTACCTGGCAAAAATAGAGTCCCAAGTTCTATATAGTTCCCCACCAGTGTGGGAAGGCAATAAAGGGCCCTATCAGGATTAGAAACCAACCTGACTCCGCCAGTTAGGCGCTATCATGAGGAAGCCCATACTGACTAGCTATACGGAATTGATTAGGCTAAATCCGGAGGGAGGAGAATGGCTCCCCCGGTCAGAGGAGTCATAGCAGGGGTGTGGGCAAGCCGGGACAATCGGATGAGAGGACTAGCTAACATTCAGAGGGGGTGTGGGATGGCGGGGAAGGCAATAGAGCCCTCTAGTCGGGAACAGAAGGAAGGACTCACAGAAATAAACAAGCATTGCTTAATAGCTTAAGATTAGGAGCCTGCAGGGCTAAAAAGACAGGCCATCTTTTCACTTGCAAATTTGCCATTTATAAGGGTGGTCAATCGAGGAATGGGCAGGGTAGCCACTAAAAAAAAGCCTTGGCGTAAAAGTCGAGTAACACTTTTTATTGGATTTGTTACAACAAGCAGTCTCCTGGTAACCTAAGTTAGAGAAAGGGTAATCTTACCAAGAAGGTAGGTAGGCGATAACCCCTTACCGATAAAGTATACTACTATCTATAAGGTAATACCTTTATTTCAGGACCTTACTTTCTAGCTCTTTTACTGGAAAAAAAGAAAGAAAGGAGAATCTCTAGCCTTTCCTTAGTAATTGATTGAATAGGTTTGATAGGACTGACTGTGAAATTTGTTAATCCCAGGAAATACTGATTATCGCCCGGAGATGATCATAGATTGCTGATATCTAGGCTATGGGTCAGGCCGGAAGGATAGAGAGTTAAGGCAGGCAGTTATAAGGTGGTTTTATATGAACCAACTTCTCCAATCCCGATGTTGGGTGTCCAGGAGACCTTACAACCCACAATCCAATGCACTAGTTTAATCTACAGCCATACTGATTCAGAGCTTTGTTGGTGGAATGATGTGGTGAGGAACTTTTATATAACAGCTAAATAATGGAATCTGGAGTGCCACGTAGAGTGAGCAGAATACATTATATGAGATTGCTTGTATAAAAAGAAAGTATTGGGTTTCAACACCAATGATGGTAGCTATGTCTTGTATTTGCATTGGGTTCGAAACCGAGCACTATACAACAATAAGAATTGAACACACAGAGAACCTTTATGGTGTCTCAGTTTTGAGCATTTGGAGTGATTCAATTCAGTTGGATATCCACATGCAGAGAAGTTGCACTGAAAACATAGTCCTCAGTGACAGAGTGTTGCAGAGCCTTGGTTTCCTTTTATTGGCCCGATTACTATTGTGTTTTAGCTGGTTGATGCGTGGATCCAAGTAATTTATTGAGATATTGATTGATTACATAAAAGCCTAGTTGTTGGGTGATGCCACCTTGCCCGGATAGTTAGTGATTTATAAATAAAAGCCATCAAAGAGAACATCTTTCTATAGACGACTGAACGACCAAACACCGAACCAAATAGGACCCAAATTCCCGCCCAGATTGATAAGTACCGCTTTCGTTTAGTCAATCATATGCCTTCTCCCTCGCACTTATACTCCTTTCGACTCCTTCTTTCCTCCCTCTCCCTTACCCTCTTTCTACTCCTTTCGTCTACTTCCACAGAGGTAGGGGATCGCTACGCTCCGGTTAGATCTCCGTACGAACCGCATTACCATATAAATTAGACCAACATTTGCGCTTTCTTTACCATTTGCTTCACACCTTTATATCACTTGACATACCCCAATTCCTATTCAGCAGTTACCTTTCAACCACACATCTTTATATGCCTTGGGTATTCTGTATGCTTACTTCATTCGACAGCCCCATTTGGAAATCCCATCCAATCCGTGAAAATAATGAAACGAACGGCAGGGCCAGACATTAAGCTATACCGCAGGACAGTGAAATGCGCTAAAGCCATAGAACGCCAGGACAGCCAGGAGCCCGTGCCCACAGAAGACACTGAAGAGAATAGAATAGACACAGCACCTGGTTGCCAATATTTCGCTAGGAGCAGGGAGATAGATAGGGGTCAGATTGAGCCCTTGCCTTTCGGGGGATACATATAGCCCGCAGTTAATTGCTTCCATCACGATAGTAAATTACTATATTTGAGTTTGATCTTTACTCGGTGCAAGATTCATGAAGCTTAAACTAATCATGTCCTTATTTGAGCCTTCCTTCAATATAACCCAGATAAGCATTCTCTATTATTAACCATGAATAACCATATCTAGGCTCTTTTTAAACCTCATATTTCCCTAAATTATATTATAAGCTTTTATTTGCCCTTTATTACGTTTTGCCGGGGAACAGCTCGTTCAAGAGCTTCCCCCGATTCAGGCGATCAGGCCCAAGGTATAGGGAAAATTCTAAATTTTTCAATTTACCTATAGACAATGGAGACTTCAAGACTCCATCTGCATATGTCTACGAATCCCTCAACACAACAAAGGTTCGCTTTATCAAAACACGCATTGATTGAATGAGAAGGTTTTGTGGAATTGACCGGAACCATCCAAACCTAGTGCCTTTATTTAGACGGACCGGAATAATAAATGAGTGAATAGGCGCGAAAGCGGGGGAGAATAGACTTCTTTTTGATCTTCTCGCAAAGCCGAACCGGTTTAGATCGGATCGGGCTATATCTGCTTTCCATACCACCCTTTTCTATTTGCTCGATAAACCTTTATAGGATCATCCTTTTTATTATGCCGTATTTGTAGTCTTTAGAACCGAACCTGCACTCCTTACTGCGTATTCGCGCAACCCCAGAGCTACAGTGCTTACAGAATTTAATCATTCACACCAATTCCCCTCTTTCTTTTAGGGAAGACCCCCGGACCTACTGCATTAATGTAAGTTTGACAACTAAGTTGTGGGATCTCCGCTCTCAGTAACTAAATGCCAAACTAAATCAAATTATATAATATAGTAGGTAGGTAGACACAAAATACATTGCCTATTAACTTTAGATGCCTACTGTAAGGAAGACTTTAAGTTTCACTGCTTAGTTGTGGGATCTTAGGAACTGCCGGATTTACTCAATAAAGCCAGAACTTCAGAGAAGAGACACGGCTGGGCTGGATGGTCAATTTGCTAGTGAAACGTGGCCTGACCTTTCCTTACTATGTTATCTGTGACCTTCCTCGCTCTAAAAAGGTAAACCCCATAGTCTAAGTTGTTCCTTTTTCATTAACTTTACAGCGCAGAAAAAATCCCAGTAGGTAAGCCCATGCACGAGCTAGCTTTCGATTTCAACCTTCGAGAAATGGCAAACAAGCTATATTATAAATCCAAGCTAGGCCAGCAGCCAGCAATAATCAAAGAATAAATAGATTTTATTGTACAAAAAAAGCGAATGATAATGTTTGTAAAATCTGGCCAAAGAGCAAGCAACCTCCCCCCTCCAATAAGACTCAATCTGGCCCTTTCCGTAAGACTAACTAAATAAGCCCTTTATTCCCAGAATAAAAAAAGAAAGCCCCTCTCCCTTTGGACAATGAATGGCTCTTATTAGGTTCGAACACTTCACTTATTAGGTTCGCCGCCCTCAATGCCGATAGGAGTTTATTCGATCCATTATTCCCAGAGCACGAGGCCCAAACACGTAGAGGAGGATGTTAGTGCACTTCTTATTAGTGATTATTCTTATATTAATTAGTTATATTCTTGCCAACATCTTCTTTGGTAGCGTGGTACAACGGGCGGATTATTTAGCCATGTGAGGTGGAACCGATAGAGAGGAAAATCTTATGCTGCTGACCAGTATATTTTTATGCTTGCCAGTTTAAGCGACATCGGTTTACTGCATTAGTAAATCTGCCCGCAGTCTGCCGTTTCAATACACATTATCGCTCCCCATGACGAAATGACTTATCGCTACCGCTTGCCCCCATATTTGAGAGCGCTGTAGAAAGAAGATTCCTTTTGTCTTTGATCGCTCACGCTTGCCTTATTATGGTAAGGGCGCTTAATAAGGTACCGCACCACACAGCCCGGCACGATGGAGGGTCCCCCATTAACTATAACACCCCTACCTTCGGTCGGGGCCTCATATTGGCAACGGAAGTGTTTCTTTATATTTTCAAATAAATTGATGAAGTCTGGGTTATACCAGAGCTGGATCCAGATGCGGAAGTTTTGGCAGTGAAGTTGAGCGAACCTTAAGCCCTGGTATGCGCTTGGGGCCATAATCCTACAAATAACTTAAATCCACGCGTCGTATTTGTTGCCCACCAAGACTGAAAGACATGCCATTTAGGTTGCTGTATAATGCACGATTCGCTCAAATTAATTGTTCCTAAACCTTTGCTTTACTCCTCGTACGGAAGACATATATTAATTGTGGATGCATTGATCAACAGCTTTTAATATGATAATCCGAACCCGATAACAGCTAACGATATGAAGCAAAAAAGATGCTTGTTATATATGTTTAATCCCCCGATTGTTTTTGTTAGGTGGGAGCTTTTATTTAGGGTCCTTCTTCTGTGAGGTTACCAAAGTGGGTTAGTGATTTGCTTTTACTTATGAGCATTTCTTTTTTTGTTTCGCTTGACCCATTAGGGAGGGTTTTGAGACGCGACCCCTCGCGCATTAGGAAGAACCCTGTCGATGGGGGCACATAAGCTGCTGCCGACTGGATACATTGTGAGTGAGCTGCCGCCACACTAGACGAGACAAAGGAAACGGAACGGAATTAACATGCATGGAGGCCAAGAATCGCTAAATTTAGTGAGTGGCACAGAGATGAAACACGATGAATGAAGAGCACTTTAAGCAAGGTTCAATTTAGGATAAGAGAAGAGGTTACCCCATAATGATGTTTTCGTTGATCTCAATGATGGAGGGAGGTGCAATAAGTGAGTGAGAGAGAGGTGCAAGATGAGGGTGCTACTCAACGGCCGGTATGAAATCCAACTAGTGATCCCCAGCATAGGGAGGTAGGTGGCAGTAGTGCGTCAACAGTTCCACGTGCGCAGGAGGTTATGTGCGGGAACAGTTTCTCATACACCAGGCCCAGGAAGCATGTCGTTATTCTGCGTTAGCCATTATAGAGCGTGACATACACAGGAGGGAAGGGAGGCTATGTGCCTTGTTACCTTTTCTCTTTACGTGCCCTGTTTGTTTGTGAGTGTTAGGTTAGTCAGCTAGTAAGGAAGGCTCCCATCATTGGACAAAGAGAATAAGTAACCACGTTCCAACAGATTTTTTTTATTTCTTTATTAGGACGGAGTTGGAAGAACTTGTTAGCTGGGAAGCTTGCTGGGATAGAGAATCCGAACAAGCTGGATGGTGGTCTTATTTAGTTGGGTGCAGACAATAAGTTTGGGTAGACCAGATATTACAAAACAGCCTCAGTCGCCATTCTTTGCTAATGAAATTGCATCCTTAGGGGGGTAAAGACCTCATCGCACCGCTTAAACCATCCACACACATACATAATAAATACACATTTAGCTGCTATCTATATTGAGTGCACCATAGAATCCATGTTTGTTTGGGATTTCAAAAACACATTCTCAATAGATAGCTCTTTGTTTTTCCCAGGGAAGGTGGGAATAACAGCTCCAAAAAAACCTACTCATTTGCTGTGTTGATGCCAGGTGTAAATGCTAGGTTTCTATGCCAATTCCATCCAACAAACAAAAAAAGAATAAATATAGTCTATTCAAAACAAAATAAGTAGTTTCTTTTATCCATTCTGTTATAAATATAATAAGAAAGAAGCCCAAAATATTATAAGAGCTCTAGCAAAGAAGCTTATTGTTTTCTTCATGCTACGTGTTACTATACAATATCGCATATCTACGTTGAACTTTACATTAACAAACTCTATCAACTAGTTATAATGAGTGAGCTGTAGTGCGGGTTGTTCTAATTAGCAATAGTGAAATGGAAGCTCTTCTATTGTTGGTGCTGCATGAGGAAGCTATTTCAGTGCAGCTTGTCAGTGCATAAAGCTGTTGCAAAATTGATGATGGCTTCTGGAACTAACAACTCTGTTTTCTATGTTAAAGCTCCAACCTTAGCAGCCCTCTGTAGTCCCTAGTCGCCCCCCTACCGGTCCCTTTATACGGATGGGAATCTTATCTACTAAAATCCTCTTATACTGCACCCGCTTCCAATTATTGGAAGGAAAGGAAGAATTTCACTTCACTGCATTAAATTAATTGAGGTAGATAGACAAATTCGAGTTATAAACCCATATGGATATATATATATATATATATTATAAATAATATGCCTCGAATACCTTCCAAACCAGGTTTCTCTTTATAAAAAGCGTTAGGGTGGTGGTTGCGCTAGCTCTGCTATCTCTGTTGCTGTCTTTGCCTCTACCGTTGCTCTTGGTGCTGATACATCTCATGATACTTATGCTGCTACCCTCACCTCGCCTTCCTTCTAGCTGCCTGCTCACTGTCTGTCTTAGCCCCCCACCTCCAACATAGGCCATCCTTTCACTCGTGAAATTACAAAAATCTTTCCGTCCTCTATTTGAAACGGGCCCATACCCCACACCCTTAGTAAGCTATTTACCTTGCCTATAGCACCTTCCGAGATAAGATAAGATAAAATGGATTAGGTAAACTTTACTTTCTGAATAGGCCCATTCTTTTTATATCTGCCCGGCTAACAAGTAACAAAAGGATCGGTTTCCATGGAACTACCGGGCCAACTCTGTCTCCCCTCTAAAGCCCTCCTACAAATTGAATAACCAGCAAATACCTATTTGAGGGCCGAGAGAAGTGTGGAAAAAACAGATAGAAGGCATAGACATCTTCAGTGGAAATTAATACAATAATGTATACTATTTTGAAATAAATTTATATTGTTGGGTGGGGGGGACCCGGCCAGATACGATTGATGAATGAAGACAGCCAGCATAGGATATTTATGAATGGATGTCCAGTCAACATTAGCTATAAATATGCCCAGCCAGACAGCTTTCCTAGGATATCCCAACTTCTCTTTCATTTTAGTGCTACCAACCACCTGTACTCTTTACCACCCTTTCTATGCCTACTTCATGAATGGAAGTTGAATGGGTTGCACAGGAAAGGAAAAAGTATTGGATCGTAGGAACTGCCCTATCTTATTCAATAACACTCAGTTCCGCCTACAGCCCTGTTCCTACTGCGTCGTTCTGCCCACGGGTATCTGTTTTACTTGGTCTCTATTAAACCATATATTACCAATTAAACTAGGCGCTTACCATGGGTCTATTTCTACCCGGGCTCTAACAAGCTGTTCCCAATTCTTCTATGTAACATACTCGCGGGGATCTATTATTACACACCTGTTCTATAATCCACCTATTGCTTGAGCCTTTCACCTTACTCCAGCGTGGATACTACTTTCAGCACTAGTTTGGCACAACACTACAGCCAGAACACAGTGATGAGGAGTCGCTTACCCAGCATGCATGGTAAATTAGTGATTGGCGCCTGGCCTTTAAGTGGAAAATTAACTAATGAAAGGTAGCCTACCCAGATAGTAAATTGGGTAATGTCCGAAGGAGTCCAAGTGGTAAATTCACTGCTAATATGGTGGCGTTTCAAAATGGGAATTGGGACTATTTCCAATGTTCCTGGGCGAGCTTATTCCAAGACTTCTTCAGGCAATTATAACAAGGTTCCTGGTAAGGAATTATTCCCTTGCTCCAATACTTAAGAGAGGGCCTTATATAACTCCAAGCGACTGTGACTCTTCAGGCTATTCTAATCGGAGAAGATCATAGGTTGGTTCTTATTCCATCTTTCGGATTTCGTACCTCCTAATTTGCTCCTAAGTTGCTTTAAAAGGAAAAGCTTGCTTGACCAAAGGGAGGGCAAGGGCGCGGAGAATTTAATTGAAAAGGATGGATTTAGGCTGCTCCCGGGCAGGAGTGGCCAATCTAACAAAGCTTCTGGAAGGACCGACCTATTTGAACAAGTGGTAGCAATAATTTGAAGTAAGCAGTCCCAGCACCAAAGCAAGCCCTCCTTCCACTACTCCATAGGTTGTTAGTTGAATAGAAAGTAAGGTAAAGGATTCATAGCATCAATAACCTCCTTCTGATTCCTGAATAGGTTGGTAAGGGACTACCTCTCCTAGGTTTACGGGATAAAGGAAGGGTTAGCTTGGATCATCTCATCTGGTGCTTATAAGGACTTAGTGATAATAGCTGTCCCTCCTAAGTATTTATTATATAGGGCTAAATATATAGTTATTGCAAGTGGGTGGGTGGGTTGTAAACAAGGTAATATAGATGGCGTCCCCTACTGATATTCCTTCCTGGCTTCATAAGAGGTTGGGCAACACTCCACTCCATAGGTTGTTGGGTTAAAGGCAGTAAAGGGTTCATAGATGCCATACCTCCTAAGATTCCTGGCAAGTGTGACACAAAGATCTCCTGGCTGACTCTGTATTCCTTGTCGGATGCTCGCTCAGACCAGAATGAAGGCATGCTCAAACCAGCTTAACCAGCGAGATCTCCTTGTTAAGGCCCTAACTTGGAGGAAGGCAGCATATCTAGATCCAGGGGTGAAGGATGATAAAGATTGAGATGAAAAAGTGTCTCTATTCTAAAAATAATAGAATCTCTTCTTTAATACAATAGAATAGGCCTTCCAATCGAAATTGCAACGACAAACCCTGCCTTACCTTAGTACGGATCAACTCCGAATTACAATTATACACCAGCCAGCCAGCCCTATAGAGATACCCATAGTTAGTTCCAAATAGCAATGTCATTGAATTAACCAATTAACTAGTTAGGGGGTATTCTGTTCTGCCCACGGGTATCTATTCAAACTGCTCTATAAAACAGCGAGTAATCTTCACAGTGTCAACCCAACTGCCGCTGTTATTTATCTATCTTCTATCGTCTGGCCTTATTCCCATCGAACTAGCACCGACATCAATGCACCTAACAATTATTCACTGACATACATTCATTAACTCTCACCAAGCCGAGTCCTTTAACACTATAGGCTTTACACTATAAACCTATCCCTTCCATTCACGCATCCCAAGGATAAAATGCCAGACATAGCTTGCAACGGTTCATAACAATCTGGATCATTACTTAGATTCATTGCACCTGGCAAGGATAGATGGGATCATGTTATAGACACATAGTTCATTCACGCTAGAAATAGAGTGACAAGGCAGCAGAGGTGGCACCGGTTAGTGAGTGAGTTATTATTTTGATTCACTTGATGGAACACATATTCTGGGGTGGGGCGCCCCAACGGACAACATCTGCCGAGAGAGGTGATCCCATCGTAAACATATTCCCAAAGAGGCGATCCAAGTGGTTAAGTACTCGATGCTTTGCTTGATTCTATACTTAAGATATATCATTCCCATAGAGCGAGGGCTAAGTTCCATTCCCAATCGAGGTCTCTAAGCCACCCTTATATACCCTCTTACTTACAACTTTACTACTAAATCCTACCACTCTACCTCCGACCATCAATCTGAAAAAATCATAAGCGATAAAGAAAGCCCACATCACTATACGAGAGGAGAAGAGATGTCCCCCCCCCTACTTATATATATAATCCAATAGCTTTTAGGACTAATTGTTTCTAGCCCATTAAAGTAGCCCGGTAGTAGAGTAGCCCATTGTGATTAGCCAAGCATTTGACTTGCGCAGCAGCCACAGTCTAAGTATACCGTTATCAAAGCCAAGTCAATTAGCCAAACCAATTATCCAAGGCAAGCAGAGTAGAGTTTCAAGTGAATAACTGAGTATCCAAGCTAATCAGATTATGCCATCCCATCCAGCAGTCCAGCCCGGTATCCACAGGAGCCCAGTTGAGTAGCCATTCCTAACTTGGAGCTAAAATGAGGTTTATCTCTATTAAAAATAGGCAAATGGAAAGCTAATATCTGGTCCATAAAAACTTCTTGCCTGCTCCAACCCTGGCAGTGAATAAATCTCTTGATCACTTGGATCATACCGTTTTGTTTTTGTTTTTGTTTATTATTTTTTTTTCTTTCCCTCGAAGTAAATAACCATTAGTCCTGTACTTTCACACGCTACCTCTCCCACCAGGGAGAGAACTTCAAAAGTTTCTAAGTCATTGGTTGTATAGGGCCAAATTAATTAAGTAGAGAAGTCGGAAAGTTAGTGCCTCTCCTTCACGTACCCCGGAAAACGATGAGCAAGAGCAGGGCGCTGCATCGGTCTGGGCGCTTTGCTCCGCCTAGCTTGCTTTTCAAATAAATAACATATATTTGGATAGGCTGGGTACCTTAGGCACAGTAAAGTATATGTATTCTATCTTTCTTTGTATTATTATATTATGGAGGAGGTTATGCTAAAGCGTAATTACGTATATAATGACCAGCAGCTTTGTTGAAGGACCCATTTGGCAAGAACCTGGACTTCCGCATTTGCTCTAGTCCTTTACTGCGCCCAAGGCCAAGCTAAGGAAGCCAAGCTAAAGAAGTCAGTCAATTAAGATCAGGAAGTGAAATAGTGTTGAGGCATAACGTCTTAAATAAGGACTTTCCTATCCCTTGGGTCGAGCAGCTTCGCTCCTGGATCTACCTTTATTTCTTAGTGCCGTAACACGCTAACTCACTTACTATTGCCGATGGTAAAACACTGTCTAGATAAGAGCTAAACTCGTATCAATTTCCTGAAGAGGCAAAGTCGACGTAACAGTAAGGTTTATGAACCATCTGTACGAAAACAACAGCAAGTCACAAGGGGTGACGCAAAAAACTTTCAAACTAAAAATATAGTTTTTCTATACAAAGGCGAAAGCAAGAGCTTTACTGTCTTACGGGTAAACCCTCTTAAAGTAGAGCCTGTTGCGGGGGTTTTTATAAGTTTGCCATCAGGGCAAGCGCAAGTTAATATACCCCTTTATGAGACAACATTTGATTATTAAAGGGCCCTGCCATAAGGATTAAAACTTACCTTTGCCTAACTTGTCAAGGACTTGATCATAAGCGAGGATGAGGTCACCTTCATGAAATGAACGAGGGTTAACTTTACGGTCATACTGAGCTTTGGAATGTTTATTCGACATTGCATTGTAAGGCTATGTGGCGGTCTTTGCCCGCTTGTTTCAATGTGATTAACTCCTGCTCAAGAAAAAATAGTGTCAGGGATAAGTTCGATGGCCAAATGGAGGGAGAGAATCTAACATTTTATAGGTAATACTTCCTCTATGCCGTGGACAAGATGGAAGGGTGTAAACCCTGTGGCAGTCTTTACTGATGTCCCATAGGCCCAAAGAGCTGGGAAGAGCACATATGATGCCAATTAGTCTTATGCTTATTGACTATCCGTTGTAACATGGTTTTTAGCTTTTTTTTGTTTACGACCTCAACTTGGCCATTGCCCTGCGGATAGTACATAGAGGATAACTCATGCACAAAACCTCAATGTGAAGCGAGCTCATGCCACATGTTGTCTTCGAAATGGGAACCATGATAAGACATCAATTACTTCGGAACGTCGAAGCAAGTAATAACATGGTGAAAAAATAAGTGAGCAGCAGTGGCTGTTGTGTTATTGAACGTCAGCATAGCTTAAGCCCACTTGGTAGAAGAGTATATAATTATTATAATGTATCAATGATCGGTGACAGAGGTTGGCTTGCACTCCATGAAATAAATCCCCCATTTGCATAAGGTAATAACAGGGTGCTAAGGGGAGGGGCCCACACCTTGCTTGGGTGCATAAAGTTGACAACTGCAATGCTTCACCGCTTCAATGCAGTCAGTTAACAGTGAAGGCCAAAAGTAACTTACCCTAATTATATTATGATTAGTTGCCATTCCAGGTGGCCACTGCAAGCGTCACTATGACGTTTAGTACCTGTTCGACCCATTCACGAGTTTATACAACGCCGTAGAATGGTGTCGACTCCTCTCCTATAAAGGAAGTAACCAATGAGGATATATTTATAAGCCTGATTACATATGCGACATCGATCATCTCGTGAGAGACGTGGACCAAACTTTTGTGTGCCCAAGTCCACCAAAATGTCACCGTACCAAGGGTCATCTGATTATATGGCAAATAAAGGCTTGCTCATCAGGGAGGTTGTCATTAACAGGTGGATCTGCAGCACCAGTTGGGAGATCAGAAATAAAATCATAAAGGGAGACGGCTTTATTACTTTTAGGGGAAACAAATTATAAATTGAACTCCTGTAGGATGATTATCCAACAAGTGTACTTTCCGTGAATAACTCACCGACTCAATAGTAGGTATACCATGGGATTCTAATTTGCAACCACCCTAGTGGTGCGCGACAAAATGTAATGACGCAGCTTCTGAACGTAGAAGAAGACAACGGCTAACGCTAACTTCTCGTTGTGATTATATGACAGTGAAGGCCCTTATAAGTTCTTACTTATGTAATATATTACATGCTCGTAATGTCCCTCTCCTTGCTGGACTAAGACCCCGGCCACTGCAAATGGTAAGGCCAAGATTGAAAGGATCAAATAATTGCCCGACCTAAGAAGGAAGGCAAGGAGCTTAGCTTGAATATGGAGTTGCTTATCTCTGTAATTTAAGACCTGTATTATTAAGTATATAATGTTTATACAAATCTGTGTTATTTCATTACGTGTAATTACATCAAAAGCTTGGCCACGTATTCAATGGACTTTCTTCATTAGTACTAATAACATAGTGAAATAAATAAGCTTATAATATATTTAATAGAGCTTACTACTAGCTTAACTAAGGTTATATAGTTATAGTTACTAAGCTTAAGATGAGTATCTCATAGGTACGATATGGTCTCTTATACCAATCTGCTTTGAGTTCCCACTGCGGGAATTTCTCTTTTTTCTTTTTTAATAAACTCCCTAGTCCTGCTGCCTTTACTCGGGTTAATTGGGGAACTGCACTTACCTGCCTGCCTTTTTAGTCTTACCGTTATACCCGTGGAAACCCATCTTTAGACACCAAACTGCGTTTTCACCCATGGAAGTAGCACACGATGATAGATTATCGGAACCACCAAAGTTGCGCTACAGACACAAATATTGCATTTAACTACGTTTTATATTTTTGATTGAACGATGGAGGATCTGGCTGGAAACATTTTGACAAAGTAAATTGCCTAGCTGGGCTCACTTAGATAACCTCTCTTGCTGGCTTTTTGGTGGGATTACCTGCCTGCTCGCTGGTAGGATAAGAAGCACCTAATACATATTTTTATTAACCCATAAATAAAGAAAGACATCCTTTCCTTCCACTATCTTCCTCTAAGCCCATACCCACAGGGGATTATCAATTAGATATACCACCCTTTAAACTTTCGAATTTACCATATGGAAAAGCGTTTTCACTTCACTATAAGGATAGAGTACCTTCCTAAGCGCTTAATGAAGGAAGAGGTCTAGGGTGAACAGGTCTAGGTCTTAAGGTGAGATTGTATATACTGAAAGGTAAGGCGTTAAGGCTAAAGGGTTCATGACTAGCATGCTGCATGCCTCCCCTCGCCTCCACTACGAAGCATCATCATTCCTAGCCGAAGCATTCAAACATAATCACCATTGACCGAGTAGTAGTATGAGATAGATCGTCGAACCTTGGTGAGTAAGATACATCGATAATGCTACCTACGATACAATGGGTAACATAGTACATAGATACAATTGTTCATCTTATATTAATGGTCCATACTTAAGACTCAAACCATTAACACCATTTTTTATGCTTTCTAATAGCGTATGAATATGGAATATATAGGGGATAGCTCATGTTCCAAGTGTAATTATCATATAAGCTTTGTATTCATAAGTGTTACTTATTTTATATGTATAATACGTAAGCACACATATGCCATGTTAGTAAGAGAAGGTGATTCCATTGATAGCAGTAAGTAGTAAGCTATGAAACCAAACACGTGATATGATGTGTTAGTTACAGTCATTGTGTAAGCAGTATAAAGCTTATAGCTATTGTAAAGCTTGTGTTATAGTCATAGTATAAGCTGATAACCAATGGTGATACTTCATCTGTACTTAGTATCTTTAACTATTAGTATAAGCCTAATTTACTCATACGTTATTTCCCTAAAAAAAGCAGGTATAATAACTATAGTGCTTAAGAGAAAACAAGATAAGATTTATAGGCTAATTAGTACCTGTTCATATATAGCTCTAAGTATTTAGATCACGGCTAACAAGGATGAAATTTTATTAGGTCTAGTGGTCTGGTTAATCTTTAAAGAATTATATATTATTAAGGGCTCTTCATGGTTAGATACCTGCTAGAAGTAAGCTTCTATTTTTGTATTCAAGAATACCACACAAAAAGTATGTATAACATGACTAGAGCTCCTAGAATTTATTGAACAATCATAAAAATAAGGGTGGACCATGATATCTCATCATATATAGAAAAGTTATGAGGTTGGCAATTATATTATCTGGTAACGATTCAGCAGTAAATACAGTATCTAACACCATTAGAATGAATAACCCCATTGATACAAGACATTATAAGTTCAACTTTAGTTTGATCTCTAAGCTTCATGAACCCTGATAAGATCTTATAATTAAGATGGATGATATATTAGTTAGTAATGTATTTGAAATCATCTTGAAAAGAAATGAGCAGGGTGTTTTTTAACCTCGTGTTGGAGCGGCTGCTAATTATATTCTATTTATACTGTTGTAAAATATTGCCTAAGCCCTGTTTCTTCTTTCAGAATGGTTAATTATTAACATTAACATAAGGTAGATGGCTAGTTGATATAATCCTACTCAACTTGTAATAAAAGAGCCAACCAAACATACATCTAGTTTTATCCTATTGTGTATTAATTAGACCTACCTTAATCACTATTTTTCATCAGTAAAAAAACGTGTAATAATTTAGCTATCTTAGACTCCGGGTTTAACTTGTGAGTCTATATGGGCACTCAAACATATACCTGTGAAATATTGCACTTTTCGTTGGGTAATCGTAATTACGCGCCTTGAACTATCACACTAGTATAAATATTACACCACTAGCCAGCTTATGGGCTCATAAAAGAGTACTTAATATATATGGTCATATCTACCCTAGGTATTAAGTGCTTACGACCATAGTGTTATATAATTAATGGAATATCACCTTGGTAAAAAACCTCACGGTATAGTAATAAATGAATGAGTATGCTTAGTACTATGAGTAATATTACTATACCATCCAAGGTAAAAGAGACTAGGGTGTGGCGGAAAGATGGATGAGTTCGTATGTATTTAATTATTACAAAGTTGCAGCATTTACTCAGTGACACCAGCAGCTTATTACAATGGCTCGTGTATTATCCTTAAATTAAGCCATAGGTAAGTACCAATTAACTTACGTAATTAGTGCTCATTGGATATAACCTTGCAGAGATCATTGGCATTAACAGATATAATAATATATTATATTATATAAATCGTAGATAATATTTTATCCATGCTACTAAGTAGGTAACACGCACATTAGACTAGGTAATTTACCAACTATAGTTGCAGTAAAAATTACCCTGAGTAATAATGACTAAGATAAAAGCTTTGATGCCTAAGTATACCTGTTCCAAAGAGTAATTATTTCTTGGGGCTGTATTACTACGTAAATTTTACTACTAATTACTAGTCTAAAAAAGAGTAAATCTACTCGCTTGAACTCATTGCGTAATTTTATATCTGGTGTAACAAATTATTGATAAGCTTAGTGCCTTGCTGGATCACTCCATGATACCATTATATGATACATTATTTATAAGTTAGCCAATAATCCACATGGCAGTTACGATTTACTGGTAAATAATACTAGTAGTAGACTTACTCATATTAAACTAAAGGTGAAATGAAATAGTGCTGCTTTTTCAAGGCACTTATTATATGTCTAGAGTAGAATATTATGTCTGTAAGCTTAGTGGTATAGCATTAGGTTCACTAACCGCCATTATTTTACGTGGCAAGAAAGGTAATTATCATAAGGCGACTCAACTATGATGCTTTAGTTGTAAGTAAGCTTATAAATAGTTGATACTAACTATAAGTTTTTATTTTACACCAATAAGCTTATTCACATAACATGCATGGTATATTACGAGCTTACTAGGATTTATTAAAGGGCCTTATATTTACAGTTGTTAGCCATTTAGCTGTTGTAAGTTATAAACTGGCTGGTAATTAGACTTGCATTAATTTTATACTGCTGGGATTACGTAGAGAATCAATAAGAGTTAACTAAGACGTAATTATGCTTATACTAGAACGTACCTGTAATCATATGTCTGCCTGTATTCACGCATATCTCTATAGTATAATAAATAGTCCTTTAATTTTACCTTGATCTCAGGACTCAGTCATATACATCTGTTAATGTACTAATAGCTAAATAAACGCAATATCAACCCGGATTCACTGCTAGCCCGTAATATTGTGAAAACAATGCCTTATATTACTGGTAAATCAGTTGTAGTTTATGGATAAGGACTAAGGCGGTTAATAGCTCTGATATATGATGCTGTAATAACCACTACAGCACTTTCTAATCTGTAGTTATGCTTTTGATTCAACTAGGGTTAATAGATCATACTAGCATGCTTTAATTCAGTTACTTTAATCCGAGCTGTAAATATGGTCACGAGTAAAAGCTAACATATAAAACTTTAATCTGGCAGCTTATTAATTGTCTGCTAAATAAAACGGTTAACTAGTAATGATACTAGCATGTTTACTTACTTAGTAATAAGCTGCTTTTACCAGGTCTATTAGAGTGATTGGTTAAAGCTTATTCCACATATATTACTAGGCTGCTAAGTTTTCTATTCTGATTAATTATTGGGTACTTAAATCTAAGGGCTCAGTAAAAATTACGTTGTAACCAAGTGCGATTTAACTATTTGGGGCTTACTAGGATACTATTTTAGAGGATTTCGAATTCCCCTCTGTCATTATTTGTTTCGTTTTAATGAATAGCATGTGCCTCGCCTAGGAAGTGCTCATGCAATCCCATCTCTGCTCCTTCTTTCTTTCTACGCACTGACTCTACGATCCGCAAGCAAGCTTCCCTCTTTCGTAGCGACCTCTGACGTCGTGCCTGCTACAGTGCCCATTCTCTTTCCACGCGAACTGGCCCATCTGCCTGACATACCTATTATCGCTACCCGGCAAACAAGTTACCCTCACATTGAATTGGATCAGCCTTTATAGCGTGAATCTTGCCATCTTTCACGTAAATCATCTTTCTTAGTCCATTTTATCATTTCAAGCCTATTGTAAATACCGTGATCGTGCATCTGACCGTCAAAGCTATAAGGTGAGCGTGCCCATGTGTTCTATCTTCCTTATGGTGCTCCCTGCAAAGGCTTGTATGAGACCAATCTTCTATCCTACTGAGCTGAACCCCCCTCTTCGTCAAAATGTAAGTCACTCTAAGAGGCTACGCTCCTTGCTCTCTCTTCGTTAAAGCAAGTAGCCCACTTCTCTTTTTATTTACAAATATTACAAGAATTGCTAGAGCCAAGAATCAGTCTACTAGTCCTAAGTTAAAAGAATAATTAGGGAGGTTTAAATAGAGGATAAAAGTAGAGTATTTGAAGGTCCTAGTATTCCAACTACCTCTACCCATAAGAAGCCCTTAACTTTTGTGTATGTTCGAAACTTGAAAGAATCCATTAATAAAAGAAGAAGCCCGGCGCCTCCCTTAATGGATTTATATACCATGCCTCCCTCCATCCTGTGACCATGACCACAACATCGCCTTGATTCCAGGGATCATTCCTCCCAATATTAGGTCGTACCGCTATCGCTACCAACGAAAAAGTGAGATTGAGCGCCTGATTCTATAATTATTGGATGTAGGAGTCATTCGACCCAGTCGTAGTGCCTTCTCTACACCTGTCATCTTGGTGCGAAAGAAAGATGGATCGTGGCAGTTGTGTATTTATTATAGAAAATGAAAAATGAAAGTCAAAGACAAGTTTACCATTCCCATAATTGAGGAGCTACCGGATGAACTCCATGGGGCTGCCTACTTTTCCAAACTTGATCTTATTTCTTATTATCATAAAATCTGAATCCAAGAGGAAAGGCTTGCTTGACCAAAGGGAGGGCAAGGATGATGTGTTCCCAAAAAACCTTCCATCTTAAAAGGCAATTGGAGCGCGCTTCTGCCCCACTGTCAAGCTTCAAAGGGGTTGGTCCAGTTGATCCCAAAACCTCTCCTTTTAGTCGAGCGGCTCCGCCCTTCGCCAAAGGCGCATTTTCAAAATAAAGATTGTGTTTTCCGGGGTCGTAGGCATATGATCCATCTGGGGAAAATAACTCTACTTTTTCAGCCAAATAGTTTATTTAATAAGCACCTCCTAATGAGTGTTTATCCCACCCCAAGATTTGGTTCTAAAGAATATCCCGATATAGCTTATATAAAGAATTGTCCCCATATGAAAAGGTTCAGGTCTCAAGAAGAGCGTCTCCATCCCTCCCCGTCTAGCTTCAATCCATAAGAATCCCTGCTGCCAGCCAGCCATGCCCTCCCTTCCTAAAAAGAATGAGTAAGACGAGCATCCATGCCTTTAGGAATCCACTTTGATTTATGCCATCTCTTCCTTATACACTACTTATGATTGATATTCTTTTGACCCCACCCTTACTAATATGGTGCCTGTTTCAGATTTGGATATTCTTTATAAACTTATTATTGCTTTAACAAAATTAAGTCTTCTGGGTAACAAACACTATTAACTTATGGGTACCACAACAACTTGGATTTAAGAGCCTTGCCCATACAATTCAGGCGCGTAGCGGGCACCCACTGCAGATAAATCCCTGCCTTAATGCCTGCTACCCACCTGCATAGTTAACCACCTTCAGATATGGACCTGCCTGAGACCTAGGTACCACTTTCAGGAATCTTATAAGGGGCTGCTATTAACTTCTCCGTCCGGGATGGCATGGAAGTACATACTTAGAACCTTTACTATTATGCTTTACTCTTTAAACTGCCCACCTATAGACCTAGACATGTTAGCCCTATACCACCTCATGAATTAATCTTAGGGAGGGATATAAACTAGAAACCCGGCATGGCATGATACCACCGTTACTTTATGTTAGAGTTAGACCGCTCAGTTGTGGGATTGGATTGTCGGATAGGCACTACTCTATAAAGGGATGATAGCTTTCTTTCAAACTGAAATGAATACAGTAGGCATTAGCAGGTCCTTCCCTAAAAGCAGCAATAAGGCCGACCCGGGTAAAGTAGTTGGATTCTATTCTGGTCTGGAAGCACTTGAAAATGTTGGGTGGGATTGCGCAAATTAATTCATGCTTTTAAAAAATAATAAAAAAAAGAACATATATAATGACCCGTGCAATATAAACCGGTTCGGTTTCGTGAAAGATCCAATAAGAAAGGTATAGTACTGTGTACCTGAGTCCACCCACAAAATGGTCTGGCACAAAGGGGTCAGGAAGGTTATAAAGAATAGTCCCCGTGAATCGGATATGAAACTGAAGGTCAGGTGGGCCACCGGTCCAAGAATATGACACTGAATATGAGGTATGGAATAAAGAAGAAACTCCTAAATAGAAGGCAGGTTCAGGAGAATATCCATAAGAAGTTTATGAAGACATGGATAGGCTGGCTCACAGATCTTAACTTTGAGATTCACTGCTGGGCTTACAAAACAAACACTTGCTTGAGGCACGGAGTGCTTTTTAACCAACCCGAATTAGAACCCAGGCTGTTTGGTCATCCCATAGCGGACAAAGAAGGACTGCCTCTTGCTGAACGGTTTCGAAAAAGGTTTATACTTACTAATTGAAGGAAGGTTCAGGCCTATCCCCATCCCGAAGGTGTCACGAGACCCAGACAGGAGGACAATATGGGGGTTATGCCTACAGGAACACAGGAAGTGGGACCTACTGGGAGGGATAACCAGTCGGTTTAACAGCCTACTTGGATGGACTACAATCATACAGTTTAGAATGTTCAGCCTCAGCTAATAGCAAGCAATATAGCCCCACCATGACATGGCTACGCTTAGATTTCATTTGATGGCAAGCCCCTATCAACATTACCCTACCCCTATTTTATAGCACTCGCTCGTCCCTCCTTGTTGCCCCTTCCTTCCTCTTTTGTTTTCTCAGCCTTCTTCTTCGAAGCCTGCCTTCTTTACGGGGGATATCACAGGAGACTCAGAGCTTTATCTTCTTTATGGATGACACCCCTCTTAACATTGACGTGAAAAGCCCTCCCTTCAAAGATTGTCTGGCTGTAGTTCCTCAAGAAGGGCTTTAGCTGACTTAGCTGTCCAACAGAAAGTATCTTTCAAGTCGGCATAGAAAGGGATTTCTCATCCTGTTCGAAGTGCCCACCCCAAGCCGGTAAAATAACAGTAGTCATGCCATAGTAAATCCAACAGGGCTAGTTGTAATGACAGGTGGTAGCAGTAGGTCTAAAAGCAATTAATCAAGTAGGCTGAACAAACAAAGTTCATAGCAATGTTAATAGAAGGCGGGTGTGAAGCTAGTTAGGTGGTGCGATAAGAGCCCCTAAAGGTTGTATAAACTCTAATGCTCAAAATGTACACTACTTCATGGTTGGATAACTTTATATAGCCGGTTGGAGCCCTCCCGGTTTCCGCAGTTAAGGGAAGCATAGTCGTACAGGGGTACAGTTTAGGAAAGAAAGACAGACCCTATCCCGTCATCAATTGCTTGGCTACAGTCCTGGTTCAAGGTACTAATGGAGAAGTCCAATGGCACGTCCTCTTCTTGCACGCAATCCCTTTTAGGGGATACTTTCCCCGCGAGTGATGCTTGTATCTATCTATCTAAGTCTATATATATTATATAGGAAGACCCGTCTCTATTTATCTCTTCTAAGGCTAGTTCTATAGCTCAAGGTCAATAATCCACTCTATTCGCTAAGTAATTACTCGATCTCGAAAAGCGTGTATCTCTATTTTAGGTCTAACGTATTTCCATCCTTGTTCAATGCGGACAAGCGACTACGTTCCTTTATTTTGACCATACAACCTGCCCACCTTAATAATATAGACCTGTTAGCAGCCCTATCACATCGAATGAATGAATCACTTAGGAGGGACAGCTATAGAACCGGGATCGGATTAAACTACTGACTATACCTTGACTTAACTGATCATTATCACCTCTTGCTTTAGCTAGGAATCGTCGAAGCGGGGATACAGCACTAGGATATTGTTGACTCTTACTTAACCTACCTTACTTGGTTGGTACACGTATTCACTGTTATCCACCTTTTATACGTTATCCACCTGCTTCTACCCATACCAACTTTATGGAATCGGCTTAATAGGGACAGCTATTCACAGGCCGAGCGCCAATATGATGAGTCTATTATAACTGCTGCATTCTAGGAATAGAAAGAAGACCTACCCGCCTTTAGTTTAATGCCAGCTACCCACCTGTGGAGTTACCCACACCTGAAGACCTAGACCTGGTAGCCCTAGACCATGAATGCACTTAGTGAGTCGGGCTATGAACCCCTTCCCTTAGAAGCACAGGATATGGACGTCCACTTTCCTTTTAGTGCAACCAACCACCTGTAAACCAGACTTTCAATACCGGCTCACAGACCTGACAATACCGGCTCACAGACCTGAATTTTGATATTCACGGGCTTGCTTGGGCTTGAGCTTGGGCTGGCACTTTGATCTTGAGTATTTACTTAATTAGCCTACCTTTCCTTTACCTTTACAATATACCAACTACCCACCCTCTTCACCAACCTAGATTTTATGCCTGCCTTACTTAGACTTACTGCAGATGGATGGGGCTTCAAGCCATGGTTTTTAGCAAGATTCTAATCACAATAAGAAGTGGTTTTTTACCTAGAACAAATCTCAGAATTTCTGAGTGTAAGGGTGAAAAATTCCATAATAAAATGGGTGAGTATTCTCTCCACAAGAAAAACCCTTCTTCAGCTCGTGTCAAATTACAGTTTGAGCATTGAAAATATCCAAAATAAAATAAAAAGAACATAAATATACCAAGAGATAGGGGCAATGGAAAATGAGTGAGAGGTTGGGCACTTTTAAAGAAACCATAGCATGGATAAATAGAGCACACATGCCACCACCAACCTAGCCACACATGCATGCATTCATTCCATTTAGAAACTGCTTATAGGTACAATAATTACCTCTTCAACACTTCCATGACTTGGGGAAATCGAACTGCTTTCCATGGCACTTGCTTAGTTTCTTGAGAGGCTGAATTGACGTTTTTGAAGGAAAACCTACCTAATCCGAGTGATAT
Source organism: Larix sibirica (assembly GCA_004151065.3). Lineage (NCBI taxonomy): Eukaryota > Viridiplantae > Streptophyta > Pinopsida > Pinales > Pinaceae > Larix > Larix sibirica. The sequence goes on from NWUY0304353197.1 coordinate 31,426, forward strand.
CAGTGAAGGATGAGTGTTATAGCTAAATAAAGTACACAAATTACTTCATCAAGCTCAGTGACCTAAAACTACGTTTAGAACACAATGTTTGTTTTCCCTTTTTCCATACTCAGAAGCCTCTCAAAACCATACTTTTACACACATACGTGACTCTCCCTGAGGAAAAGCGCGTACATATGCTACTTGCTAGTGTGCAAAGCGGGTATACTCCTGTAGTATGCAAAAACATGCGAAAATGACCACACGTGCGAAGTTAGGAGCGGGGATACAGGTTTTTGGACGGTTTCAAACTACCTTAACCTCCCCCAAGCCCTATAAATGCAAGGTCATGGAGAGTTGTAGAGAGGACACCTTGAAAGCATCATCATTATGATGGTAAGATAAAGAGAGGCTAGAGAGATAGGTTAGATAGGGGCAAGGCTTTGTTAGTGTTGCAAAGTGATATTCTACCTAGGGTCTTGCATTAGACCATACCTCACTGTCTAGAAGAGGAGAGAGTGCCACCGATGTAATCTCCCTTTTTGCCAAAAACAAAAACAGTGGTTGGAGTTTAACATTGTGATACCATTGGAAGAACCCGCCCGAAAGAAGCGGTTCGGAAGTACATGCGAAAGGAGAACTTAGGTATAACTTGGTATTCTTTTGCTTTAATGAATATAAATCTTGATTATTCAATTTGTGGGTGTAGGCAGATAGATAATAAGTAGAATTGTCTTTCTTTGCATTTGCTTAAGTTTTCATACATAAGAGGTACTGCTTGGAGAAAGGGTGTTTGGTGTGATGTGTCGCAGGTGCTTAAAAGGAGCATTGGATTGAAAAAGTATAGAGCTCTACATCAACCGGCGATTGGTCTCATCATTAACGGGTATTCCTTTTTATCCTCCCATTAGCAGTTTTCTTTTTTAAGCTTGGGAAAGTTTATTTCAGTATTTTGCTCTGCCTATAGTTACCCTCGCTATAGGGGGATAATTCCCAAAACAGAATTGGTCCATATTGTCCTGCCTAAAAAGATGGTATAAATGTATAACCAGATGGGCGTTCCTATGGCTCAAAATGCGGGTCTCCTATGATAATGGGCATAGCTACAAGGGCGTTGGTGTGTAAGGTGCACTAGCAGCCTCAACCCTCCTCTCAAACATAAATGGAAAAGTGTTTTTATTTGGGCGAAAACATGAGTATTTGCCTTAAACGCCCTCCACCCTTGATTCAAATCGAACGATTGAGAACACTTTCTTTATGATTTCAATAGTTCATATGCAACTTATACTCAAAACTAAAATTGATTGGCAAGGGAGAACTCTCTTTGGGAAAAAACGTTTTAGTAGCTTATATGCCATGGTAAGGATACAGTTGTGAGGACGCAATACTCATTAGTGAACGTCTGGTATATGAAGATATT
>NWUY0304354931.1:17803-28831 GCA_004151065.3 Larix sibirica
TACATAAGGATTTCCATCACCCTGATAACCCTCTCTGGCTATGCAAGAACAATATTCTTGTGTTAAAATTACTCTAAATTGTTCCCTTTGCAATCCTGCTCTTTGTAATAATGTTGGCAAAAACTCGTCAACATTTTTTTGTTGTGCAGATGTCCATACCCCAACTTCAAATATACTAAAGCATTTTTCAAAAAATTCCCTAAATCATGGACATATAAAATAATACTTTATGGTTGATTCGATATCCAACGTTCGTGGCAATTCGATTTTTTCTTATGAACTGTGTGTAACAAAACTCCATTGAAATCAAAAATAATCAATGCCACAAGATCAAACATATGTCAATTCATTGGCTGATTTCATCAATTGTTAAATGACCTTTAAATCAACTCATATGATTGAATTACAAATCCAACAATGCATTGTTCTAAAATAGTAAATAATAACTTCACCCAATTTCAACAAACATGATAAATTAACATTGGGATAATGTTGTGTGCAACACTCTTGAAAGATTCCACTAACTTTGAAAGAATAAGAATTAACAATGCAATGTGAGATTTAAGAATAAGAATTAACGATGCATTGTGACATTTTGGGAAAATCCTTGGGTAAAATATGTATCTTGCCAAATTCACCTTTGCATCTAAATTGGATGAAACGAAATTACTTACTTTCATACTTGTGCCCAAAAGGCCTAAAATGTCTCACACTTTGAACCTTCACAATCCCACTTTTACCATCTAACCAAAACCCATTTGAGAACACTCTCCTAGTTGCTTAATATGGTTCGATGCTCGTCAACATGTATGTCAAGTGCGGAAACAAGGCGAACGCTCGCAGAGTTTTTGATCAAATTCCTAAGTGGTATGTGTGTTCATGGACTCTAATGATTGCAGCTTATGCAAATCATGGCCCTCCTTAGGAGGCCCTCAATCTCTTCTACCAAATGATGGTGATAGGCGTCCAACTGAATCACTTCACCTTCGACAGTGTTCTGTCAGCATGCGCCAACCAACCATATCTACAACAGGGCATGGAAATCCATCACCGAATAATAAAGAGAGGATATCAGTCTCATGTCGTTGTGGTGAATGCCCTACTAGATATGTATAAAAAATGTGGGAGGATAAAGATTGCACGTGAACTATTTGACGAAATTCCTGAACGAGATATCATATCCTGGACGATTCTGCTTACTGGGTATGCATAGAATGGGTTTATAGATGAAGCCCTAAAACTATTTAAGGAAATTCCTGAGAAGGATGTGGTCTCATGGAATGAAATGGTTATAGGGTTTGTGCAGAATGGGTTCATTGGTGAGGATTGAAATATGTGTGAGAAAATGTGGCAGTGGGACATGGCGTCATGGAATGCAATGATTGTAGGATTTACAGGTTGGGCTTGCTGACGAATCCCTCAGACTCTTTTAGGGAATGGCACAATGCGATGCGTTCTCATGTAATATAGTGATTGCAGGGTTTGCACAAAATGGGATTGTGAACAAAGCCCTTGATTTCTTTGAAAAAATGCCTCGCAGGGATGTGTTTTCATGGACTGTGATGATTGTGGGATTTTCACAAAATGGGCTTGTTGACAGAGCCTTGAAACTGTTTAAGGAAATTCCTTGGCCGAATGTGGTCTCATGGAATGTCGTGATTGCGGGATTTGAATGGAATGGGCATGCCGAGGATGCAATGAAGTTCTATAAACAAATACAGTCAGTTGGCGTGGATCCAAACTTGAAGACATTCCCCAGTGTTCTACCAGCATGTTCCAACTTGGAAGCTATGGAACAAGGTGTGGAAATCCATGAGAAAATAATAAGATTTGGATTTCAATATGATACTCTAGTCACAAATGCACTGATAGATATGTATGCAAAATGTGGAAACATACAAAAAGCACATGAATAGTTTGACAATATGCATCAACGAATCATTTTCTCCTGGACAACTATGATTGAAGGATATGCAATGCATGGTTATGGAAAGGAGGCCCTCAATCTCTTTGAGCAAATGAAACACTCTGGCATGAGTCCAAACATAATCACCTTTGTTAGTGTTTTGTCCACCTGCAGCCATGCAAGTCTAGAGGATGAGGGCTATCAATATTTAAATTGCATGCAAGAAATTTACCACATCACACCTACAATGGAGCATAATAGATGCTTTGTTGACCTTCTTGTTCATGTAGAGCATTTGGTTGAAGCTCAAGACCTCAGAAAACAATTGCCAATAAAACCTGATCCTACTATCTGGATTTTTTTGTTAGGTTCCTATAGAATACATAAGAATATGGGGGCTAGGAGAAAGGGTGGAATAATGTCTTTTTGAAATGGACCCCAAAACTCAACACCTTATGTGCTCCTCTCAAACATCTATGCAACAGCTGGAAGGTGGGACCGCATTGAAAATATATGGAAAATGATGAAAGATAGAGGCATAAAAAAGACTCCTAGATGTAGTTGGATTGAGATCAATAAGAAAATGCATGTTTTCCTAGTAATAAGAAAATGCATGTTTTCCTAGTGGCAGATAGGTCACACCCAAAAACCTATGAAATCTATACAAAGATGGAGAGCCTATGTTGGGAGTTGAAGTTGGAAAGGTATATTCCTGATAAGAGCTATGTGTTGAATGATGTGAAAGAGGAGGATGAGGAACAAATTCTTAATTATCATAGTGAGAAGTTAGCAATTGCATTGGGTTGTTGAACACACCCTTGGGAACAACTGTTCGAGTTATCAATAACCTTCGAGTGTGCATTGACTGCGACACTACAACCAATTTCATCTCCAAGATTGTTGCAAGAGAAATCATAGTGAGGGATTCCATTCGGTTCCATCATTTCAAAGATGGGAAATGTTCTTGTGGGGATTATTGGTTATGGTACGTATAGCAACAAGCTATAACATAGGCTTAAAGTATGCTACAGGGAGGGGGTTGAGTTATATATGTTGTGGAGAAGGAAGTCCCATGGAGATGGAGGTGAATGAGGGGGTCACAAGGAAAAAATGAATTTGCTTCTGAAAAAATAAATCTCCTACCATATCTGCACTTCTTTCAACCACTTGTGGGATATAGGGGTTGCCATTTCTCTTTATAGTTTAGAATATTTCCATGGGAACATGAATGCCATCCCTATATTTTATTGTTTGATTTTATTCTACATCACTTACTATGATTTTCACAACCCATGATCAGATGCTTTTCTTTCCTTCCCCTTTACATGAGACCAAAATAATAGCTTCACTAACCGAACTCCCAATATTTTTTCAACATATTGCTGAAAAAAATAGGAATCCCACTCATTAGTGCCATAACCTTAGAAAAGGCTGTCATCATGCAACATAAAGTAGGGTTGTGCTTCCAAACATAGGACAAGTTATGCCATAAGTATTTTAAAACCGACTGCACACAAAAAACTAGAATCTCTCCTTGAAGATAAAAGAAATAATTATCAGAACTTCATTCTAGCCCTCAAGGGGAAGGAAGAGGGTGTGCTTTCATAATGTTTGTATAGTAAGAATGACACTTTGACAATGCAGGATTTTTGGTTAGAAAGAATTGACGTATTACATTATTTTCTTCACTGTTGTTGAGTGTTACTCTTCCCTACAAGCAAAAGTCCATGCTACCAAATACAACCATAGGCCACACTCCCTGCCCTACTCCATGAAATTATTAGTGAGAGGAGATTTAAAATTTGAGAGAGCTCCCTCTATAACCAAAAATGATATGATTCTAGTGTTGCATTATAGCGTGCTCAAGAATGGTGTCAAACTTGTATTGGCAGTAAGCAATGATTACAAAGAAATATGCATTGTTCTCTGAATTTTTGTAAGTTTGTGCTCCACTTATTAGTTTCAGCTGTAGCATCCTTATTTTCTATGTAGTCTTGAATTTTTGTTAACATGTATAGGTAAAAGGAAAAGATTATGTAGCATCCTTATTTTCTATGTAGTCTTGAATTTTTGTTAACATGTATAGGTAAAAGGAAAAGATTATGAATGTTAAGGGGAAGGCTTCTATTTATATAGGTGTTCTTGACACCGCTCATACCCTATTTGGTTAGATTTTTTTTCAATAATTTAAATTTAACAATCATATATGTATATATGTATAGATTATACTAGAATTGTATATAGAAAGAATTTGACAAATTCCAAAGTTTCCCATACCTATTTCAATAAAACAAAACGATATGGCATTATTTGCTAGTAAAAAGTTATATATTAGCAAAGAAAAATATACAAAGTAGTTTGAGTCCCGTTCCCAGCCCTTGACAAACTTCTCTCCTTGTATCTTCTAAATTTTAATTCAGTCAAGTCTCCAGACTTATGAGCAGTGTAGAATGAATTTTTTGAGACTTGGGAGTACTCGAGAGTCTTGCTGAGTCAACCCTCACCTTGAGTACTCTGCCAATACTTGTCTAGAAACTATCCAATATTGTCAAACTCACCAAAAATCATTGGTACTCATGGAAATCGGGAAGACTCGTCCAAAACTCGCTGGAGACTCGCGCGGACTCTTATGGACGTAGAAAATCCACCCACGGAAAAGGCCATGGAAAACCCTCCAAATTCCATTCAAACTTCTGCTAGGAACATCAATCTGCTGACATATGATGGTAGTGTTTTAGGGATAAACATAGTTTTCTCAAATTCATTGTCAACAACGGCACACATTGCTGGTACAATGATCACCATAAGTTGTCATAGAATGCTGATATAAAATCAAACCATGAAATGCTAAATATTGCAGCATTGTTGTAACAACACATTCACCTTCAAAAGGTTGGGGTTTGGTGTCTTTATTTCCTAGAGGACTGTTCCCGATCTCAATGTCATGAATTAGGACCCCAAAAGGTTGCCTTGATGCAAAGTATTACTGATGTCTCAAAACCTCCAAAGATTACTTTCAAATGCTCTCATCCTAGATGTCTTCCAACTAATCCAAGACAGAAAACTAGTGCACCTGTAAACTACATAAGCAACCTCAGTCTTCAAGTGCATCATACTCAACAGTGACGCGAACCCATTCATATATATATATATTAGCATTCCTTATAACAGGGCCAACCCATGAACCACTGGATTCTTCATAGTTTATACAAGGTTGACCACAAGATATTATTGAAGGCGCCTTCACATTTAGCCCCAATGATGAGACTGTTGGTGATTGTTAAAGGTATAGTATGCCCTGTCAATACCTTGATCATACATATTTTTGTCTAATGAACAATTACTTCAATATCAAACATGCTAGTGGTTTTCGCAATTGCTAGAGAGTCACATATTTCTTTGACTTGCATCATATCAGTCCTCATGCCGGAGGGAGTCTCACCTGGTATTGAAATTTATTTACTTCCACCAAGACAAAACCTTGCACAAACATACTTCTACTGAATCAATGATACAAAACTTGTAACAATCCTTGGACTTAATATTTTGGTAGCATTTTCAACATACTCCAGTCATATGCCTTAAGGATCTGACCTCATATTGTTGTTCCAAAACCATTATAATGATTCCAAGTCTAAGTTTGGTGCAATGTAGCACTAGACTGAGACTTATATGGATTGGAAATGCCATTAGCTTCTATTTGTGCCCAAAATTAACAATTTTAAGTTTTTTTCATATTTTCCGAGCCTTGTTGATTCTATCCCGAGTCAATCCCGAGTCTTTCCCAAGTCGTTGAGTCATTGTCAGCTGAGTCTTTTCCGACTCCAATTTATGCAACATTGCTTATGATCATATTGAATATGGTTCATGGATTACCTTTTGTGGTTCTGAAGGATGGTGTTTATGAAGGATTTGTCCTCCACAAGCATCGTATAAATGAGGGATTCCAAGTGTTGGCTATTTCTCCAACAATCCACTTCAGATATGCTATTAATACCATGGGAAAACCACTAATATTGACTACTAGTAGTGCCTAATATATTTGAAGAGCTATTTCTGCAAACTCCTTATTTCCCAATGTCCTTGTTAGAAGAAGATGGAGTCTAGGACTTTGTGCTAACTTCTAGTTTTTTTTCCGATTATTTTTCTTTTGTTTCAAATTAATCCCTTCACAAAACCAATCCTATATAGGAACACCATCAAGGAGTGTTTGCATTCAATATATATTTATATCCCCCCTCATTTCACTCGGTGTAAAGGACTATATCAACGACTCCAATTGTGGATAGTTTTGGGCCAAAATATTCGCATTCAATAAATAAGCTTAGTAGAGATTTTGTGATAGATTAACACTTAGGTTGAAGTGAGCAAGAAACCTATATTGAAATGGCCCCACTAATGGACACATCCAATATAATGTATACTCTATAAATTATGTAACCCCAAAGGAAGCTAAATTGCCACCAATAGATTTCCAACACAACCTAAACCACATAACCAAACCCATGGTGATTAAATTTTTGGGAGCTTTTTCTTCAATTTTTTGGGAAGACCAGTGGGTCTAGAGTATTTAATTCTATTTTGGTAAATAAAAAATCATTTTCATTAATATACAAGAGGAATTCATTGCTAGAGTCTTGGTAAGATAAGTTGGCTTTTAACCAAGTTTAGGGTCCCCTTGAGCCAGATCCAATGAAGTAGAAATGATTTTAAAGTCCTTAATAACAAACGTTCCAAATGATGGCACATATTGAATATTTCCTAGAGTTTACAATCAAAATTATCAGATCCAACTCTACAATAAAATATTTTATTTCTATGTCAGGAATATACAAAAATATTGATATCCCCTAATATGTATAAGTTATGCAGATTGAGATTGAACATAATAGCTATTATCTGGTACATTTTTCCTTGAAATAGACATGAAATTAAATTTCAAAAATATGATTTCCAAACTTCATCAGAATTACTTGTGTTCTTGAGGCAGTTCCTGATACTGTTTTGCAACTTGCTACTGCTCTGCTTGCATTTCCTGAATTTGGTTGATTCCCTCCCTTGAAAACATCTATTTTGTCATGATTCATGAGGCTACAATAGTTTTATCAATGGAATGGAGTAGGGTGATTATTTCTTCCTCTCAGCCTTGTTGCTGGTGGTCCTTCAAGGTGGGCCAGGTTAGGACTTGTTTCCTTTGATCCCATGTGCCTGCCATCATATTTGTTATCATATACCATGTCTTGTCATCTTCCTCCATCTTTTGTTGGGGGACTTGAGTGAGTATGGTGAGTTCTTGAGTTGTTTCTTTGATTTTTACATTTTCTTTAACCATTTCTGCTATAGTGTTTTTAACGACCTAGAGAGTATCTAAAACAACCTTATAAATGAAGCGATAAACTCTAGTATTCTTAGGATAAATGGGGGAGAAATTTGAAGGATCAGTGCCCACCCATCTTCTCCTTTCCTTCTATTCATTTTGACTAAGTTCCTTGGCGTTGTCCTTGATGGGGAGTGGATGGCATGCCTCATATGCTTGACGATGGGCTTCCACCATTGTAGAATAGCGAAAGCACAATCTTCTTCTTTTGGTGACCAAATAAGAGTTATACAAGGGCCCCTTAGGTGGTCCTCTTCCTTTTGTTTATGCCTAGGCTGTGTCATTTTTTGGGGGCATCTTCTTCCATAACACCCACCACTTCGGAATTTTCCCATGAAGTTTGAAAGGGAAAAGGGATTTTCTTTATATGTGAATCATTATCCAACTCCCACACTATCTCTTTGCACTATCCTTATGCTATGAAAAATAACGGGTGCTCTTGCAACATGAAGGGTGTTATCTTCTTTGACTCAATATGCTCTTATCTCCAATGATGTTTTCCTTTGGAATTAAATAATGGCCCACGTGTAGATCCAGGTGAGAGAGGCTCTTGGATATGGGGTCACCTAGCCATGATAATAAGGAGTTCCTTCCTACAATGAGATCTCTGAATGAAACTAAATGTGTATACACCTCCTCCATGATTCTTAAAGCCATTTTTTTGTTGAATATTGTGTCAGTCATCCCCTGTTCCAATAATTCTCTATCACTTCCCTCCTACACCATTTACCCTTCCTTCTCATCATGATGACATAAATGATAGTTCTGTTAGGTGATGCTCACTTCTCATCAAAGGATTATCTCATCATGTAACTTTATCATCATTGATATGTGTTGGAATTAGCAGCTTCCATGTCATTCTATGAGGTGGTTTCCTCCCTTGTCAACTGTCTCCTCCATGTTTATTTGTCCATTTAAGATTGCAGGGATGTCTACTCTTTGGATTATATCTTTGTTGTGGTTGATCTTGATCCATACTTCCCCCATTTGTTGCTAGGGTTATCCATGATTAAATCATGGTGGATCCAGGTTTGCTTACCCTCATCCCGAGACCATGCTCCTATGGCCTATCATATGGCATCCTTGTCTTACCTTCTGGGATTCAATAAACATTATAAGCTTGTTGTTAAGCCTCACCATTGGAATTTTTAGGGTATTATTTCCCTAGTCAACTTCAACTTCAACGTTGAAGGACTACAATATTTGTTGTTTATATATGGCTTTACAAAATTAGTAGTCTTCTATTATAGGTTACATGTTTGTACTATCTTTCCATATGGCTGATGTTATGATATTTAAGGCATTACAAAAGAGAATTGATAAAAAAATATCGTGTTTAACAAACTGCGAATTATACATCCTCTTATTGCTAGTGATAGATTTTTGACAAAATTGAAATGTAATAGAGCTCTTTTTATATCTTTTGGTGACATTGGCTTACTCTAGTTTATTATCAAATTGTATCATCCAAGCATTGATAATAGGTTATGTACTGTTACGAAATGAAACTACTGAACATGATCAAGTAATGCCTTATAAGAAGACCATACTTCTTTGTTTGGCCTATTTTTATGATTGTGTTTGAAGTCTATACGTAAGTGTGGATATTAGAAAAAAAATACAAGAGAATATACTGAGGGCATGAAATGCGAATAATCTTATTAATGCCTATGAATGTAAATAGTTGAAATAATGCCTTTATAATGGTTTTTTTATGTGCTCATTCAAATAATGATTTTTTATTCTATACTCATTTAATAAAGTGCACAGGAAGTTTTTAGTGTGGGTGATGACTCTTCTCTTATTTTGTGGAATGCTTGAACTGCCAATGAACCAGTTATTAAGGTATTTTATTCTTTTTCGTTTATTCACCTTTTATTCACCTTTCACCTTTTGCATTCAAGAGTTTAGGTTTCTGTGTTGAAGCTTTAATGCATTCACTTCTATTTTTTCCTTTGTCGAATGTGATATACTATTCTAGACTAGGACCTAATGATGCGCATTTCAGATAGAATTTTATCTATACTTCCAAAAAATTTGTGATAAGGCTAAGCATTTGAAGTAAGTGTTATCCACTTCAGGATAAGGGTAGGTAAATCTATGGTTAATATTATACACAATGGAGTAAATGTAGTGTTTTTTGCTAGATTCCTTGGATTTACACAAAAACAAATGTAGACAGGAATTCACATAGAATAGGGGAGAGAATGGATTGCTTGATTACTGAATGATGAAATGGTTAATTACATAGTAGGAGAGAGAGGAGTGAGTTAGAAGAAGGTTTATAAAGATAAAGTGAAGTCACCATCCTTCTATTTGACCATTGACTCACTATTTGGATGAGAGCCAATGTTCACTAAATAGTCATCTTTTCCACCATTGACGTAGAACTTCGTTTATTCATTGAACATGCCTCCTCCACATCTTTGTGGTTCATCGTATCAAAGTTTTTATTTTTCTTCTCTCGGGAAGCACCATCTCATTTCACTATGTTTGTTTCACCCTAGATAAGGACCTTTCTCTCTTCATGAAAATCATCAGATACATAATAATGAATTTGTTGCATCCTTCTCGTTTTTCCAGTTTATCCCATGTGACCATCAACTTCTCTCCATCATTCACTAATCAAAACAACCCCATTGCAATCATTTTTTTTGTCTCTTTGCCAACAATAAAACTCTATTATCTTGAATACAACATCTAAGTGTGGGCGATGCTTCATAATCCAACTAACATAAAGTAAATTGTCCTCCAAACTAGGGACATTGTAATCATCCCTAAATAACAACCTCTTATCCCACATTTGAAGTTGCACACTTACCTTTTCCTTCAACTCTGTATTGGAGGTTTCTGAGTATCTACTCATTTTTTGAGTTTTTTGAGTATCTAAATCAATGCTTTCGCTACCATATTCATGCTTTCCTTTCTCCTTGAACTATTCTTCTAAGGCCACTTTGAATCTCCATTCACACTGCTGCTACCAAATTGATTGTCACATGACAGTCGAGTCTTTTCTGAGTCCGAGTCGTGCAACATTGGTTAACACCATGGAAAAACCACTAATATTGACTATTGGCAGTGCCTAAAGAGCTATTTCTACAAATTCCTTGTTTCACAATGTCCTAGTTAGAAGAAGATGGAGTCTAGGACTTTGTGCTAGCTTCTAATTTTTTTTTTCTGATTATTTTTCTTTCTAATATAATTGATCACTGTTATGCTAATTCACTAACTCATGGATTTCCTATCAAAAATTTGAGTTGTTGATTGCATTTATGGTTCATACCGCTGTTTGGAGTTGCCAAAGTTTAATGGTTTGTGTGCATGGGTGAATTGAAGTTCTAACACTTAAACATAATCATAAAACAGAGATTCCAAACACATGATGTATTAAGCAATTATAAAACTCAACAATGCACCTTAATAAGATCAAAGTACCTTTACATGCAACAATCTTAAATTCTTTGCAGATATGAACTATTGGTTGATTATTGGTTTAAAGTGGCTCCAATGATGATGGATGAAGGAATATCTAAATGGTGCACATTTGGTCTCTATGAAGATCCCCTCTTGTCAACAATATGAATATTTTGGAGAATAGAATCAACAACAAACCATATTGAATTAAATTATGATCAAGAAGGTGGTAAAATATGCAACATCCCCACTCATAAAAGCACCTAGATCTGTCAACCAGTGAAGGATTTAGCGAAACACCTTCAACAAATATTAGATCTAGACTATCACC
>NWUY0304356218.1:0-11573 GCA_004151065.3 Larix sibirica
GGTCCGCAAAAACCTCCACTAGAAGGTGTTTTCCTTGTAGTGAGACAAACCATGTTAGCTCTTATGTCATGAAATTCCTAAAAGCAGGGCATGTTCCACCCTTTTTGTTGAAGAGATTATTAAGTTCTTAACTAGAGATTTTAGGCTTAGCAAAGCTCAAGCATGCCTTTATCCCCCCCTACACAAACCCACAACTTCTCTTCATCCTTGGGTCCCTACAATCCTTATCCAAATGATTTTGGTCATTTATTGCACTAAAATCTACAATGTCTCTCAGCCAGTAGGAAGTCTAAACGTTTTGTCATATTTTTATTCAATTTCTCTTTGTTTTCTACTAGTTTTTTTAATGTGGACTAGGTAGGTATTGTTCATGCAATAATTCCAGTGTCTTGAGTGTTTGTCTCTTTTGATTTATTGCTCTATTTGTAGTTTTTTAGATATCAATATAAGCCAAAATAAAAAAAATTTGTGGATTCAATGGGCGATATGCCATAGTTAGCCCTAGTTATCATATTGTTGATCTCTCATTAACTACATAGTTCACATTTCCATATTGTTTGATGATATCAATGTGGTTGGTGGAATTTTGGCTTTTGATACCATTGATAAAGTACCCTTTTGTTTGATTTAGTTATTTTAATTTTAAATTGGGAAATATCATAGCTTAAACATATATCTTTTCCTATCAAGAACCAACACAAACCGTGGGAGGTTTGCATTGGCAGCATACACATTTTCTATCATAATAGTTTATCATGTTTGATTCAGGGATTGTTTTGATTTGGGCACTTTGTAAATCACCTTTAACAAAGTTGTTGGAAGCAGGAATGAACTGTAACCCATCAAAGTTGCTTGAAGGAGGATGCTCAACAGGAAAATCCCATTATTTGTGTTTGTAATATAAAATTGCTCAAAGGCAGGGTTTGACTGGAAAATCCCATTAGTCTTCCCATGTGTGGCATGAATAGAGGAAAGGTCCCTACTTGTACAGGCATCAGCTCATTTATTTTTACCATATCAAAGGCTTTTGGATGAAAGAGCTTATCAATGCTTTATGATTGAACCAAAGCAGGTGTGTGTAATCATATTCCAAACTTTTTTTGAAGCTCTATTAGATTGAGTTTAGTATTGGAAAAAGTTTGAGTTAGATATTTTAACAGGTTCAAAATCCACGAAGACATCTGGTGTGTGTGTACGTTTGGGTGTCATAAAATCATCACTCTATGCAAAAATTGGAACAATGGGTTTTTGTCCTACTTCATTCAAAGTCCTTCCATGACAATGTCTACAGTGGGGTTTTGAAGAATTGATGAAAAATGAATTGTTGAATTCCAATATGTATCATGTTTGTGCCATGTGGATAAAATATTTGTTCCCTGCCTATATGGTTGAAAAGGCCTCATAAATCTTTCCATAGACATTTAAATGATGGTGATACCATAAGGAAAATTGACAGGGTCTAGTGAAATCTTCTGTGTGTGTGGATCAGCCTTAAACATAAGGAAAATGCAGAGATTAACTTGTTTTCAAAGATGGAGATTGACCAAGGTAGTGTCTGGTCTTCAACTGCTATTAGGAGTGCTAGTAGTTCTCAGTTTGGCGAGCTTATTGAAACTCTACTCTTCAGGTTTCTTTGTGAATGATGCAAACAACTGCAAATACTTTTACATCAATAAAGAATATCCAAATGTTACATCTACATAACTCTCTTCCAAACTCCAAGACATTAAGAAAAAAGTTGAAGGAATACAGAACATGATTGAAAAATCCTTAGAATAAATGCATGGCGAAGGATCCGAAGGCCCAAAGACACTTGAATCTGATAGATTGAAATACAACAATATTCTCACAGAAATTATCTCCCCTATGGATTCTATTAAACTCTTCCTAGATCAAATAAGACTTCATGGGGTGCATTTGGCACCTGAAAATGCAGATGTCAACATAGAGATTAAAAATCCAATGGAAGCAACAAAAACTTCCAATCAGAAATACAATCCATTGGCATATTTCTTCTTTATAGAGGACATTCGCAAGTATATTACAGTAAAGGAAAATATATTTGGTAAGAAGAATTTTCTTGGAGCAAATGGAATGTTCCCAAGCATTGGTCATGCTTGCTTTGCTATGAAGGAAGAGCTTGAAGAATACATGGGCTATGAAATTGGTGACTACTGTAAAGATGATTGGAATATAGCTCAAAAATTAATGGTTCATGGATGTGATCCTTTACCAAGAAGAAGATGTATTGCAAGAGCACCTAAGTACTACCAGAAACCATTTCCCATCAATGAATCCCTTTGGAAGCTTCCGGATGATCGGAATGTTCGTTGGAGTCATTACCAGTGCAAGAATTTCACATGTTTAGCAAACAGTAGGACTCGTAAAGGATTTTTCAAATGTTCTGAATGCTTTAACCTTACCAGTCATGAATTTCCCAGATGGATGCAAGTGCAAAATTCTTCCGATACTCCAGATTTTCTTATTGCTGATGTTCTCAACATTAAGCCCGGGGAGATACGTATCGGCTTGGATTTCAGTGTCGGAACTGGGACATTTGCAGCTAGAATGAGAGAGTTTAATGTAACAATTGTTTCAGCTACTATCAATCTTGGTGCTCCTTTCAGTGAGACGATTGCTCTTAGAGGACTTGTTCCTCTTTACCTAGGAATCAATCAGAGGTTACCCTTTTTTGACAACACACTGGATCTCATCCATACTACGCGGTTTCTGGATGGTTGGATAGATTTGCAATTCTTGGATTATATCATCTTTGACTGGGATAGAGTTTTAAGACCTGGAGGATTTCTATGGATCGACAGCTTTTTCTGCACCAGAAATGATTTGGATGGCTATCTTTATATTTTTCTTCAGCTCAGATACAAGAAACACAAATGGGTGGTGGCTCCCAAGCTAGATAAAGATGACAAAGAGGTGTTTTTTTCTGCGGTTTTAGAGAAGCCTCCTCGGCCATTCTGATTCAAACTCTTTTCTTTCCTGGTATGGTTTTGTTCTTTAACTTGGCAACCCTCTATTTTGCTCATGAGTTTTCTTCCTAGAATCCTAGTGTAGAAGAAGAAGTGTGATTTTGTTGTGTCAGTGTGCCCTTTTCTTCCTTCTGAAGTAGGTTATTGAGGAGGCTTGTACACCAGAAGTGCGATTTCTGACTGTTAATATAGGATTTGAAGTAACTGCCATCCAGGAAAATGGTTGTTAGAACACACAGCAGCTTCCATAAGCATCACATTGTGGAGTACCAAAAGATTTGGTAGAATGCAAGATGAGTGAATCCTATTAAACTAATATTAACTGCTTTTGTTATGCCTTGAGAACCCAGTTCATGGATAATTACTTAATGCAATGGCTTACCATAGTTTGCTGTATTATCTATGGGGCTCTTCGCATAGAGTTTTGTCGAGATGCAAGACATCCTGAAAATTTTGGTTTTCATTCGTCTATGCATTGTTTGGAGTTTCTCCACATTGGGCAAATCTATTTGACAGTTTCCTACCTCAGATTGGTTTTGTTGTGGTATCAATTCATTTTAGATTTCATGTTAAGGTCTGTTGATAACCCTTTATTTAGAAATGATATGTTCCTGCATCAACAAAAATTGTATACAACATATTGGCTTACATAAGTTTGTAAGCATTGTTACAAATGGATACGAACATCTTTAAAAGTTATGATGATAGAGAAATATACTTCAGTTACTTAGATTGAGAAAGCTATATTAATCTAATCAATCTAACAGATAAACAGTATACCAAAGAGACAATAACACCTTAAAAGTTAAGATAAAAGGTTATTTTCCTGGATTCAGGTTAGCTGTTTTCTTCATGGTCAGCTCTATTTCATGCTAGATACGAGAAGGATTGGATAGGATGTTGGAATAGCAGTTCAATGCCTGATCATCCCACATGGTCACGTTAGCTGTATTGGCCCAAATAGCACTGACCACTCCGGTTGTTCCTGACCTCTTGGCCATCTCGTGAGACCTACTGTCTGTGGCCATTTCATTTTTTAACACTGAGCATTATCCTTTTGCATTTTTGCATTCTCCCTCAGTGTTCAAATTGTTAGAAATAGCTCTTGCCCATTGTGTGGTTGCTACATGAGTTGTGATTCAGTTGTTACCTTGTGCATGTTTAGTATGTGTTTTGTAATGATTTAGTAAGCTTTTGTATTGTTGCTAAGAGTACCAGACAAATTTTGGGGAGAGAGGAATGTTACTGAGAACGTTTTAGTAAAGGTTTTGTTTCTGAAGACATTCTCACGTATCACTACAAGGGGCACATGGGATTATAAAGATGAATCTTTGAGAGGGATGTTTTACCCCTTATGAGGGTTTTTACGGCTGTAACCCCTGTGCCCCACTGTTGTGCTGTTGGTTCTCCCATTTGTTTCTTTATGGGCTGTTTTAGGCATCAGTTATTTAATGCCAACTCTGCCTTTAGCTTCTGTATTTCAATTTGTATGCCATTGAAACTGGCTTCAAGTTGTATCCAAATATCATGGCACCTGAATTAGCTTTCTAGTTAAAGCTGTAGAAGTGAAGGAAATGATTTGCTGTGAAGGTTGCTTTACTTATCTCCCTCCAAATAATGCAGAAAGCAATGAGTCTCAACATGTTCCATACTGAAATGAGGCCATATCTACGGCCAATTCAAACTTGCTTTAGTACATTTCCAGACCATGGGCTATTAAGCAATGTAGGGAAAGAGGTTTGGACAAAATTTTAATCCCGTGTTAGTTCTTTTTCCAGGTCATGGGCCATTAATCAATGTAGGGAATGAGGTTTGTAACAATGTTGAAAAACCACTCTGCTAACGACTCTGCGAGGCTGGAGTGTAAGAGTTTGACTCAGAACTGTGGAAATCTCTGCACCAGAAATAGTTCAAAATGAGTGATTTTTTCTGGCAGCAAAAACTCAGCAGTGGGTCTCTTTTTTTTCCTTTCTAGCATTTATATTTGAATCGGGCAAGTTTGACTCACCTGGCAGCGAGTAAAACCTCAAGAACTCGGGGAGTCGGGGGGTCTAACTCGTTAGTCAAGCAGGGACTCAGACACAGGACCGATTCCCGGGTTAATTCGGTTTGAAAATAGGGCTGAGCCACGTTTGGCCCGGGACTCCGGGAGTAGTCAGAAAATTCTCATTTTTTATCAATGGTTTGTAACTTCATGATAGGCACAGGAAACTTCATGATCTCTTAAAAGACATCAACTTAGTTGCGGATTCTACCATGTTAAAAAAAATGTATCCTCAATATATCCATCATCCAAACTGCCTTTAACTATTGGCTAATAAAACTAGTAAAAATAATACTTAATAATATATGCAGTTTCTAAATTTTAGAAAATTAAAAAATATACTTGACTTTGAGCCTATACCATGTTAATGACGTAAGTATGTATTTTGTATTTTTTAATGTTGATTAAGTAATACATTTTTTTTTATGAGTTGGTACAATTTTTTTAATTACTTTTTGTTTTTTATAAGTTATGAGTGAATATAACTTGACCACATCTCCTTCATATTAGGTTGTAAGCACCTCTATACTCTCCATATAAACAATGCATTTAAAGAATAATTTAAAAGTTGGAAACAACTCTGAACCATATATTTCAAATGAATTAGATGGTAGTTTCCTATGATTTTTGTCTACTATTGTAGTGTTCCACTTTAGAATGTTAACAGATTAAATAGTGTAAACAATGTCTTAAGAGAATGATTTAAAAGTTGGGAAACAACTCTGAACCATCTTATATAAAGGCTTATTGATGAAAATTTGTAACAAAAGAATCAACATCGGACAAACAGACCAAATCAAACCACAAGAAGCTTAAAAGGCTTCAAACCAAAGGGATTGAGTGTCAAAATGTGAAGCGGTCTATTAAATCCCAATGGTTCATAGATTGATTGCAGGAAATTGTAACCTAAAATTGCAAGTATAATATGGAAGGTTCATAGATTGATTGCAGGAAATTGTAACCTAAAATTGCAAGTATAATATGGAAGTGCAAGTATAATATGAAGTGTTTTACTGAGGATGGTTATATTGCTGAGTGGGGAAAAGTTTATTAAAATAATGATTCTTGTGTTGTTGTCTTCTGGATTAAACTTATTGCTTATGCCTATGGGGAATAAACATGTAAATTGCCTAAGCGATCAAAAGCATTTTGAAAAATCTTTAGAAAAATAACAAAAGGGTATTTATTAATTACGTTGATAAATGTTTATATATTATATTTGGGGTGGAAGAGGAAGAGCCCTCTTCCTAGATTTAAGACGAGATAGGTTAAAGTGTAGAGTGCATATTTAATGGTTGTCCCTAAAAGAAGAATAAAAAATGAGAAATAAATTTGAAAATTCCTCACTATGCATGTGTCAAGGTAGTGGATGTCATTGCACAGGTGTTCAGTGTTTGGCATCGCATGCTAACTACAAAGCTTGGATAGCAAGTTTTGCAATATATTTAAAGAGAATAACCTTACTCCATATTTCCATTAGGGTTGTGAGTGGCAGAGGGTTTTCTATTAGGTTGCCAACCACCGAGGGTTTTCAAGATTCCCATTTGCAAGCAATCTAGGGTTAATATGATGCACACATAGAGATTTCCATTTGCAATAGTCAAGGGGGTTAATATGTTGTAGCCTATTTGCAATAAGGTTTCTTTTATTTATAACTTTTATACATAATAATGTTGCTCTCCTTCGTCTAGAGTGCACTAACTGCTAACAAGTTGCATTAAATCATGGAGTATAATATGCTTGCAGGTGTCGACGGCTATGGCCAAGAAGCAGAAGCCAACGTTGCTATGGAAACCCCTTCTTTTGATCATGTTGGTAAGTATTAATTGTTTCTTTCAAGTTAAATATGGTTTTTAAATGCACAGTGTAATGTTATTCATTGTTTCATTCAAATTAAATATGTTTTCTACCTGTACAGTGTAGAAAACATATTTAATTTGACAAAATGAGGAAACACCTTGGATGAAGCAGAGTTATCCCACCTTTCCTTTGAATGGCCACTTATCTCCCATAATAGTGCTCCTATGTCCAAGCATGGGAACATCAAGGAGAAGTACAAGGGGGTTGCATCAAATTGAGGTCTAATTCATGTGGTATAATGAACTTTGTCACTAGTCTATTAATACAAGATGCATGCATTTCATAATGTTTAAATTGAAAATATTCATGGGAGATAGTTAATGAATAGAACCCCCCCCTCCCTTTTCGCCTAAGAAACCTTGATTCATAAGTGCTCCCTTATTTGTCATTGAGTCTGCTTGACGATTGAGAGATCAAAGGATATGATAATACTCAAGCTAGTCTAAATACCTTGCAATTCTTTGGATTCTTATGATCATGTAGTGTCTAAATCAACCATTGTCTTTAGTATATTCCAACTCAATGCAACATATCTTGACATGCTGAATAGATGGGGCAAATATTCAAAGTGGATAGTCATCTTGCAAGAGTTTGACATGAAATTTTGTACTTCTAAATCCAAGAAGTCCTTGACTTTAGTCGAGTTAATGTCTGAGTTTCCATGATACATTGAGGACCCTACGGTCGGTGATTCCTTACTGAAGAATGTTAATTCCTCATTGCCTTTTTTGATCCCCCGTATGGATATGCTCTAGTATATTTCCAAACTCAACAATTTTTTGCTCATTATCTCATGATGAATATCGGCATATTCACCAACACACGGGCCAAGTACCTCATCATATGTGACACTTTATAACATTGAGGTGTAGAGTTGAATTTACGTCGATACTTAGTTGAAGAGGAAGCTTAGAAGGTTTTGAATGATTGCCACATTGGAGCATGTGGGGGCCATCTTTAAGGACACAGTCAAGCCAGACACCAAATTTTTGTATGAGACCCCTTTGTTTGTGAGACAAGGGACCCCTCCGTGCAGCCATTTGACTACTAAAGTATACATAGGTGCACATACCCTGTGCCCCTTCAGGTTTGAACTTGTGACCTCCTAGGAGGAAACACATGTTCTTAACCATTAGGCCCACTCAAGTTGTACTTATTCGATGTTTAATCAACATTGAATATAAATTAACTACTTAAAATAAGTGTGTATGGAGACTTGACATCAATTAAGTGATGTCTTAAATGCTAGTTAACAAATTAACATCGGTTAACTGATGTTTGTCAAGGGGGAGGGAACAAGAAAGAAGACAAATTTCATTAATTTTCGATGTTAATTTATATTTTTCAACAAACATCATACTTTAACCCCAAATGTAATAGTGAGACATGTACTTGACTCATGATTAGCAATATTAATCATAGTAAAACCATTATCTTGATCAATAACCTTTCATTCAACACCTTGTAGCAACAATCTATACCAATTGACCACAAAGAGAACAACTTTGTGGGATTTGAAATCTAACTCTTATGTATCTTTGAAATAGCCATAATATCTAAGATCATATGCAACTAGATGTTTGTCATCCTTATGGGATATATTAGTCACTTGGAAAGTTGCAATTATTCCATAATTTGAGGTTTTGTTCTTATCATCCAAATATTTGATGTGATATTTACAACCAGAATATACCAAGTAACTTTGTAATGCTTCACCTTCATCATGCATGTTAAGAAGGAACAACCTAGTCATCATTATAAGGCAAATAAATAAGAAGAAGAAAAAAGATAACATGTATTTTTATCTTTTGTACCAAATGCAAAATAAATTTCCTTTCACATAAGTCTGATTGGGATCCTTGTCCCATAATGCTTTTCGAATCAATTCATACATGCATTACATGACATGTTACCATTAACTTCTATACCTTAATGTAACCAAAGATTATTTGTAATGTAAATATATATTGCATCCCATTTCTCACCACCAAAAATACATTATAATTAAATTTAAGTACCAATCATTACTATAATTCAAGTATGAGGCTATATACAAAGATTTAAGCACTTACCCCGTTTCTATATCCCTCTCCTAAGTAAGACCTTCCCCTCAAATTTCTTGGTGTACTTGTTGTCGTGTATGAAAGGCATATCAATATCTATACTTCAAGTAGATACTCATTAATATACATTGAGAACTAGTAAACCATATAGCCCTCATCCACTAACCCCTTGGGATGTGATTTGTGTTTAACAAATGCCTTCAATGTCTTTAAATACCTCTGCACCAACCACATTACTCATGTGAACAGGTCCACATGATTCAATCTCCTTAACAAGGTGAATGAGGCAGTGCCCTTTTGCATTGAAGTTCCCTTGTGCATTGAAGAAACTCAAAGATAAACATCTTTGCAGTTCACATATTGGATGTGCCTAATATCTTCTTGTTGTATTTTCTTAGATGATTTTTTTTTTACACAAAAAAACAACTTTATATTAAAGTAAAGTTGTATCAAATATTTCATCAAAAATGATAGAGAAGCGAGATCTTCTCCATATCCCTGAAATTGATCTGGCCAAAATAAGGAACATCTTTCTCCTGCTCAAAAAGGCTTAAAACATGACTGCGGCATAGTCTCAATATTCATATATATCAAGACATCGATATGTAGACTACATCTACACCCTATATGTAATAGACCTCATTGATCCAAGACTTAGATTTGAAACTCATTTGCAAGAATGGGCCAGCGCCCCAAAACTTCAAAAAGCTAGTGACAAAATAGGACTATTTTCTATCAAAGAAAAAAATACAATCCGACGAGGTTAATACCCCATCTCTGAACTCTTTTATAGTTAATATACCATCCATAGAGCCGATAGCAGACTTTGAGAGTTGATCCGCTACACCATTAAGCTCCCAGAAAATGTGAAAGAATTTTATATGAGCAAAGGTGTCAATCAAATTTTTGACTCGAGTAATCCAAGGAGTCAACTGAAGGGACTGCAAAGAGGAGGATCTCGATGCCCAATTTATAACGCATTGTGAATCTCTCACAACCTGTAATGTAGAAATTTCCAAACTCTTTGCAAACGATAACAAACCCCAAAGGGTTAGGAGCTCCACTCTTGTATTAGTACCACTGCCTGCTCTGAAAGAAAGATAGAAAACACGAGACCTGTCCAGCTTTAGAACCATACTAGCTTCGCACAAACCACGTTGCTCCACCCCATCAAAAAAACCCAGGGGGGGATCGAGATTCGGTTCAGTAACTGTAACTCTCCTCACAGTATTCAAGGAGTGTTCCTTATGGAAAGCCCAGAATTTTGTTGAAGTCTTAATATGGATCTGAGTAGTACTAGGCAAGATGTTTTGAAAAATATAGGTATTCAGTGCCCTCTACAATTCCCATATGAAAAAGAAAACCAAAAATTTATACTTGCTGCGAAGAGAGAACCAATGTTTCATATTCTCCTTAAAAGAATCTTAAACCCATTGGAAATGTGGATTAAAGGTGATGCATAGCTCAGTCCAAGCAGACTAAAAGAAAGTACAACAATCGAATAGATGGTCCATCGTCTCTAATGCAGAAATGCATAAAGAACACACTCCCAGACAAATGAAGCCTCTCCTTTGTAGGTTTTTCCAGGTAGAAATTATGTTATTGGAGCTTAACCAAGCAAAACATTTTATCTTCAATGGTATCTTTGCACCCCAAACATACTTTGTCCACCAATCATCCTGCAATCCCACCTTAGATGATAACCACCTACATGGAACATAATAACACACCCGAACAAAGGATAATCATACGATGGTCTTGATTTCAACCAAATACTATCCATGCCATTTAAATTACAGCCCCCATCTCACCTCATCTACTTGTTTAGTTTATATATGATTTTATTTATGTTGTTGAAGTTGTTTGGGAGCAATAGAGGGAGAACAAACTAAAAAACATGATGAATTGTATCCTATCAATGAACAAAAACAACCAAATAAAAAAAGAGAATAGTTTATAGAATTTATAGCATAAGTATTATTAAAGGATAGACCTTCATAAAGATATGCCAATCATACTTTTTTGCTCGGGTGTTCCCATGAAGATGGGTAACACTTTTTGGCAAGACACGGGCATGGATTTTGTCTAAAAAGTGAGCTCGATCGAGGGTTTAATAACCCTCGATTGAGCTATTGAAAAAATCTTTGGTTAGAAAATAGCTCGATTGAGTTATTATGATATAATGCATATTATGAACATATATCATTTGGATAGTTAAAAAGCTCGATCAAGCTTATTCATATTTTTTTAATAAAATAATTTTTCATTTCAAATAAATTTCAAATACACTTGAGATTTAACTAAATTCGATGGACAAATGTTTAATATTGCTATATTTTTTAAATTCTTGTTTAATCTAGAATTAGATTCATTTTTTATTAATTATGTGTAATAACTGTTTTTACGAATGAATTATATTTAATAAAAGTTTTTTCTAATTTACCATGGGTTACCAAAACCATGGGCGATAAATCATGTTAAGCATCGATTTAATAATATTTAAAATGGCTATGGTTGTTAAAATTAAGTGCTATTATTTAATGTATAAACAAAATAAAAAATATAACAATTATTTAAAAAGTTTAAATTTTATATGGATAAAATAATATTAATTCAAAT
>NWUY0304356472.1:0-48607 GCA_004151065.3 Larix sibirica
AAGTGGATTCATTCATTTCCTGTTCTTTATTGGACTACAAGGTCTAGGTCTTAAAGTAGGTAGGTAGTGTGGTACCAAGGGGAAAGTAGGGGATCCAAAGAGTATAGCTGTAAAATCTGTCCTATTCCTAACAGGGTTGGGCAACACTCCTCCCCGGTCCTGGGCGGCATAAGTTCAAGTTTATAAGCAGGTGTATGCTCATAAGTAAAGTTTATACATGCTGCGACCGTATTATCTTTCTAAGAATGATAAGGCAAGTGTTATCAAAACATATCCCGGCTGGTTGTCTGGGCATCTCCTAGTTTAAGTCTGTCTGCCCATCTAACAGACAAGGTTTTATGATTTACAATCATCCCAAGTCATCCAACAGTTCCACGAAATCTGATAAAGGTCAACACTATAAGCTAATAGACCATAATCCTGCAGGAGCATACTACTACAAGTCCTCGGCTAATTTTTCCCACCCCATCATCTGGTACTGTTTCTAAGAGAAAGAGTAAAGGGTTGGGCATGACTCCTCCTTCCATGCTCCTAGGTTTCAGGTAATAAAGTCAGGGGTTGTACAGCACTTCATTTCCTGGGGTGAAGTAAGAAAGATAAGGGTCAGTCAGGTAAATGCTATTATCCTTACAAGAGAAGGCATATGGGATTCATGAAAGTGCAGGGTCTACGGCACATAAGGGGCTCATCAACCCATCCAGCCATGTCTAATCAGTTCTGGCTTTAATGAATCCAGCCAGCAGTCAAATTATATAAGCTAAAGTTTATGGCTGGCTATAGGTTCAAACGATCCATATCCAACGAAGGGTGTCCAACTTATAGTCTAGCTAAATAATAAATGGTAAGTTTCTTGTCTGTTCCACGCGAAATGAAAAACTATAGGTACCTGTCTGAGAGTATTCCATCCAGTTTCTTTTCTTTATTTCCTAGGTGCTCCCTCTCCCTCCCCCCATATGCAATAAGGCACTACCTACATGTGATGGGTTCCAACCAAGTAAGATTATGCAGCGGAGCTACTTGATTGTCCAATCATAATTACGTATATCATATCTAGGAAGCATGCCTTTCCCGCCATGTCTCTAAAGTTAATAAGCTGTGTATAATAAATCCGGCAGTAAAACACAATATATCTCTGCTAAAGGTCATCCCTCCCGTCCCTTTCGGCTAATGGTGGACCCACGCAGAATCAATAATGGATAGCTCGAAATAGTAAAAAGGCATAACAGCTAGGATATTTTCGGTGTCCGGGAGAATAAAAAAAAAAATTGAAATAAAGCTCATTTCTCTACCCTACTTTGGTAACAAAGTAAGAAGGCTAAGATAGGGCTCCTGGCTCTCACCCCTATCAACTGGCAATCAATCAAATCACTCCGGGCTGTTTGGCATATTTCTTTCACATTTCCTTCACGGGTTGGATGCATCACCTTTTTACTCAAGCAAAGATATTCAATTTCACACCTTTATTAAAACTTTATGCTCTATATCCCCCATTCAGCTCTAGTTTGTAATAGGTAACAAACAGATAAATTGAGTCAACCACTT
The DNA here is from genome assembly GCA_004151065.3 of Larix sibirica. Lineage (NCBI taxonomy): Eukaryota > Viridiplantae > Streptophyta > Pinopsida > Pinales > Pinaceae > Larix > Larix sibirica. The sequence continues at coordinate 1,543 of NWUY0304356472.1, forward strand.
CCTCGTAATCATTGATATTTATATCCATCAGACAATGCCTTTATCCAATTGATTCCCTCATTCATTAATTCTGCCTCATGCTCCAATTCCTCCGGCTCAATTCGCCCTTTTTATTTAATAAAATTGCTTCTCTTGGGAGGCCAAGTAATATCGGACCTCTTTAATGGATTTTCATTTACTAATTGATACAGGTGCTCAGTCACTAAATGCCGGTACTCAATGCCAAGTGTAGATCCCCAGTAAGGAGGTGCCAATTAAAACTAGCCAATACCCAGGAGAACATGCCATATATCATGAGAGCCAATATTGCTGTCGGTCCACTGGATACAGGTTGTGATGCCAGAGCTGGGTGGGGATACTCAGTTGGAATACTTGATTTGGATACTCAGCTAAGCTTGGCTGGGCTACTTGGATGGGATCATCAGTGGGGCCGGAATGAATACTTAGCTCGGATAATCTATACATGGCCACTAGACTCAGGCTACAAAGCTTGGCTTGGGCTGGGCTACCGCCGGGCTGCTCGGATCGCGACTCGACTAATACACAGGGCTACTCAATGGGGCTACTTAATGCTGTCGATCCTAGAGTTATACACTTGATGATGCTACTCAACAGATGCTATACTCGATGCTGATACTTTATGTTGATACTTGATCCCAATGGGTTATCCCGCATGGGATATGCCGGTAATCATGTTGATATTTATACTCGATGCTGTTGATCCCAAGAGGATATACCACTGGGATATGTCAATAGCCAATTACATAGCCTGGTGTATTCGCTTATAGCCAATTGTTCTTGTCGGGAATACTTGCCTCCATGACTTACCAATGTGATTATACGGTCAGCCATAGGTAGGTGCTTCCATTCATCATTCGCAGTCATATTGTATCAAAAAGGGGAAAACTGGTATTCGGCCAGGAGTTAGGGTAATAATGAAATAGAAGGCCCTTTTCAATAGAAGTAAGGGCAGCAGCAGATCAGTACCATAAATCCCAAAGAATCACGAAATCAATAGATCATAGGATAATCTCATCTATGATGCCAATCTCAAATACTCAGTTGAGTGAGGGGAATAAAGAATGGGTAAGTAAGGAGAACCTTATCATGTAAGTAAGAATAGCAGCTGTAAGTCTGCTGCAGGCAAGATGGATTCAATCATTAATAAATAGGTCTAAGGTCGCGATATTCCCAGATATTTCGGTAGTGTTTCCTGCTAGCTAATAGCTGGAATTTGAAAAGGAGGGCCGTAATTAGCACGGCTTTCAACGGCACTTTTACAGGGTTTTTCCCAATTTATTTCAATGAAACAGAGAATCTGTCTCTAGAATCGAAAGTGCCTTAACAGATCATACGAGAGATCCTGTGATGACAAGGCAGGCGGGGGCTTGAGTCTTCTGGGAAGAAGGATAAGGGCTTTATTAAGTATTCTTGGGGGGGCCAGATTGAGTCTTCCAGGAGGTAAGGTAGTCCCCCCCAGCCGTAGGTGGTTGTACCCATTCCCCAAACTCCTACATTGTAGCCACCAAGTTGCCTACAGACAAGATAGAAGGTCCACATCACTACTGGCTTTATGATTGAGTCGCCATCACACAATACCCGAGTGAGTGAGTTCCCCCATACCCGGGGCGGGACTGAACGGTACGGAACCATCAACTTGCTGCTTGCCGAAATAAGGTAGGTTTCTTGCTCGATCTTGCTATGGAGATTAAGAACTTGACGTCGTTCGCTTGCTTTCTCATTGTCCCCATTCCCTACCAGACGAGTTAGATTGAGCCTAGCACGTGGTAGTTATATAGAAAGTTGACTATGTAATTGGCAAGGGGCGAATAAAATACTTTGTGATGTTTTCAACTATGTGTTCAGAACGAGGCTATGCGCAGTGAACAAATTGTAGCAATCAAGCTTTGCACGGGCTCCAACCAATCCATTATGATAAGGACAACATGATTACGAACCAAGTGGTAAGATATTAAAATAGGTTCCCAAGTAATAGTTTAAGTATCGAGGACCGTGTCTCTCTCTGCCCAAGTCCGTTCATTGTAAACACATCATGTCAGGAAGTATCAGTTGTAAGGGTAATTGGTGCACTTCGCTATTAATCTCTCTATCGGTAACCTAAAACACACTGGGTCTTCGCCACTTCTTCCGTCCTCCTCCTTCCTCATCTGGCCGCTCCAAAGAAGACCCTTACTTTCCTTTGCGTCTGATCTCAAATTGAAAATCAACGTCTATAACTAACTACGTGTATTAAATTGTTAAGTGTGGTATGTTCCTGGTATGCTGCTTGGCTTAAGGTTCCAGGTGAAGAATTACTTGGTTGGTGGTCTAGGCTCAAGGCAAAAGGCTTCTGTCGTCGGGCTTGGTGAGGCGGCTGGTGATGAAGGCATAAGTTGACAGGTGAGGTTTAAGGTGTTGTGATAGAGTCCCCTTGTTACAGGTCAAAGGTTACAGTATACTAGAAAGTAATAACTACTAGTGATGGATAGAGTTTGGACTAGCTTAAGTCTCTAGAGTCGTAGCTCTTTTGTAGGCCGTCCCTCTTTTGTAGGTTGATACAAGAAGGCTTCCTCCCATTGATAGATGTTGAAACTGGCCTTCTTTGAAGGCTCCCTTTGTAGGTCAAAATAAGACTGAAACACTTTGTAAAATTGAACATGGAAGCTTTTCCGCTCCAGGTATGTAAGGTACTGGGGAGGAATCTGTCGAACGTTATTGCTCCAACCAAGCGAGCTAATGGGGCAAGCGATCATAAACCACGCCCCCATCAACAAGGAGTAAAGGCCTAAAGTATTCTATTACATACATAGTTGGGGTTTCACACGCCATACAAAGATATACATTATATAGGGGGAGGTTTAGCCATGACTAGATACATAAAGGATAAATACAGGTAGGTTAGGGAGGTGGGTGATCCATATGTGATTGATTCTCGCATATCACAGGAGAATAGGAGGAGCCAAATTCTACAGCTACTCCTAATGCTACAAAGAGAGTCAGTTTATTCATTGAGCTACAACGTAGAGGAAAGAGGAGTATTCATTGGAGGTTCGCAGGGGCTAATAATTGTGTTCTGTATCGATCGGTAACCAACGCTCAAGCATTCATCATTCGTCCGTCCATTTACCACCCCGCTATTATGTATGTAGATGGCATTTGTCTGTAGTTCCACCCATTGCGGTAGATGTTTTACCTCAATATCCTCTCAATAAATCACTTTTCATTGGTGCACCACCTCACACACACTTATCGGGATGGGGAATGGCTTTTCATGTCTATAGACTTGCTGCATCTGGACTTCACTACTGAACATCTGGCTTGAACTGAACTGAACTTCTATCGATCTAGAGATGCTGCTCTGTCCAGCCCTAGTAAAACAATTAAGTATCAGTGTACCTCACTCACACTCTCTATGGGTTCTGACTTGAACTGAATTGAATGATTGCCAGTGCTATACATAGACTTCAGTTCAAAGGTTTGGTCGCAATGTTGATGAAGGCAGTTCGTAAGGTCGAAGGCAGCAGTAGTAAGTTTTATTTTAAGGGATAAGGGAGCGCGCTGAAGGCTTCTTGGAAAGAGAAAGAAAGGCTGCTTCCTTTGTGAGTATCTGATCTATTTGGTGAGGGGTGGAATCCCAAGTAAGCTCCGACATAATTGGTTAGTGATAAAGGATCTTTTATAAGTGATAGGCTCTGACCAGATTTGCATAGTGAAAAAGGTGCCTTTGTGAGTAGCTCCGACCTATTTGGTTAGGTACGAAGGTTCCTTTGCTATAAGGCTTCGACACTTATTTTATATATTTATAAGTCTATTTTTGGCATTGCAGTTCATCACTCAGAAACATTATTGTTCCCTCTCCCTAGCGGTCGAGTGGCTTCTCGCTCCTTATTAGGGTTCCTCTTTAAACAACGCTCCTATTTATTGAAACAGCTGCTATTCTAAGAGTTCGAAAGGCATATATCCTGTGTTGCCTTCCTGGTACTTAGAAGGAATCAATTACTATTGATCCAAGCATCCTCCCCCATAATCCTCATCAGTCCTTTGGCTGCTCCTTCCCGGCCAGCAACAAATACAAGACCTACCTATCTCGGTCCACCTTTGCATAAAACACCTCTGATCACTGAAACAGGCAAGCAGTAAAAGATCTATCCCTATTGGTGCGCCTAACACGGCTACATCATCCGTCCGTTGTACCGCTGCCTTCCGGTAATATACTTATCTCTTATAAAGCAAATGGAGCGCGCTTCAATTCGATTATTCCCCTTCAAATAAAGGAAGGGGTGATTCCGGTCGATTAAAAAACCTCTGCTAAACGCGTATTAAGATATATATATGGTGTTTGGGAGTTCAAAGTCATATGATGGCCGGCGCAGTATTGGAATGAACCGGCAGGCACACACAATTGGCTAATCGTAGGTAGACCAACTAATAAGGAGAGAGTCATATCTTCCTTGCAACTACTTATAAAAGATTAAGACTGCCGCCGCCCCAGGAAAGGAATAAACGCGAACCACGGTCACCGAAAAGACCACCCGCCGTAATAAAGTCAGGATGAATAATAGCCATCAGGAAGGAAGGTAAAGATAAAGAGATCGAAGGCAGATAGGTGGAACTTATAGCATAAGTTTCACAGTGGGCTTGAGGTTCACGTCTCTAGGGCTTCTTGGTAAGGTATCTTGAGGTGTCTAGTTCTCTTAGCTTGAGGTAAGAGCTCATTAGTAGAACCCAGGCAAGCGATAGCGATAAACAGCCGTCATTAAACCAGGCTATTTTAACCAGGGCTATTTCTTTCTAAAGCAGCTGTTGTAAGCTAAGGTTCAAAATGTGGATATAATGTGTAGCATCTTGGTACTTGTCCAGGAGAGGTGGCCCCCCACATACCCGTGAGAAGGACGTTTTATTGATTATTAATTCTCTATTGTATAGGGGATAATATTATGCTCTATACTTTTACCGGCTATGACTGGTTGACTATGACTGACTATGACCGACTGGCAATAAATGATCTCCTTCTTGCAATGACTGGCTATCGGCGACCTTTGTAAATGACCTTATGACTATAGCAATGACTAGAGCTTATAGCAATGGACCCTAAAGCTATACTGTATACCGGGCTATGACTACTGTACTATTGGCCGGCGGCTATGACCTCCTTCAGGCAGGCGACCTGCCTTTATACGATGAATGATCAGCAATGTAATAATGGCGCATGAACCTAAAATGTTGAATTAACACACATATGTAACGCGCTTCGTAATTCCTTCCATCTAGTCAAGGTAGGAACCATCGTTCCACAACAGATGAAAGAGAGCCGTTCGCAGAAAAGATTGAGTTCAGTATCACACTCATACCCGAGAGATAAATAAGAAGAATGTCACCACATAAGACCCGAGAAAAGAGAAGGGAAGCCCCCGTGTTCCCACCACAAGTGATATTGATTGAGTTTCCCCCATGCACTAGACGTGAGGAAGGATAAAAGTACCCTCTACCTAGACGGTCGAGCGCCGCTCCGGGCCCTATTGAGCACCAACATAACCAAATTAGAAGTACCCAGAGCGAATGGCTTCTTTGAATGGTTTATTTTAATTGCTTTATTTACATAGCTTCTGTGCAGGCTGTGACATGGATGGCTTCTTTTCGGAAACCAATGGATTACTTCTGTGCTGTTTTGGAACCGATGCCTTCTTGTCAGTCTGTGAATTTATAAAACTCTTCTGCTGCTTCTTCTGTTATAAATCTTACCGTCTGCCTGATCTCTCTACACGTACTGGATCCATATCTTGCTCCCTTTCGACCTGTGATCGATCTATCCCTCCAGATCCTGGCTTTTATTCTTGTGGGAAATTAAGAAAGCGAAGTGGAAAAGCTTGCTTGACCAAAGGGAGGGCAAGGAGGTCGAAACCCTAAATAGTAAGGTTCGGAAGTCTAATGTGTTTGCCGGAGCATCTACAATTAAGTCAGGGTTTATTAAAGGTTACACTAAGGCAGGGCAGGGTGGTGAGCGGGTTTCTTTCTTTCTACCATAGGGTTTGGCGCTTAGTACGGTAAGATAGCATATCTATCGTTCGCCAGGGCATCGAGCCTACCTAGCAAGGGTTATTGGGCTTATCGTTGAGCAGGTTCCTCGGTAGTTAATGTCTATTGGTCAAAGCACGTATATAATGTCTGAAGTCACTTTCTTTGTAAAATACAAAACGAAAGACGGGAATAACTGGGCCTGTCTTTACCGAAGGGCACTTAGTGGTGGGTGGGCAGTAACTAACTCCTTAGCGGGTTCGTCAGGGCCTGTTTCCAAGCAAGGGATATTCTATTTTCCCCTATATAGATATGGGGCACTCCCCCGATGGCCTACTCTCTATAGCTACAGCCGGAGCCCTATCTATAGTCTATAGTCCACCCCCTATATCTAGATAGATATGGCATATCTGAAAGCCCTCCAACCCCGAATCAACAAAGGCTATGGCTCCCTCGCTCTCCTTGAGCGTCAATGTTGCATAGAAACATTTTCAGGATCTTCCGTCCAAGATGGAACTCATGGACAGCATTATCAGACCCACGGTCCTCCTCATTATTTTCTAAATTATGAGATTGCGTAATTACATGTATAATGATATATCTCTTTGAGGTTCTGAAAGAAAGGAGACCTTCTATATAGAGCCAGATACAATTTCTTTTATGCCTAGACGCTTTTTACCTTCCCCTCTACCTCGAGTTTTGGCCATTATTTCGGCGTAGCCCAACAAAACCATTCCCTATTATATAATAATACCTCTCTTAATCTGCAGCAGAATAAGCCGAAGTTACACATGCCGCCTCTGCCCCCGCTGTCGAAGCCGGGCCCCTGCCTATGCAGCCAAAGCCGAAGCCGAGTACAATCACAGAGCTGAGCCCGCGGCACTCCTGCCAAAATCCGAACACGCATCTGGATATGTGAAACCAGCCTACGAGCATGTCAGAAATTAGTTAGGTGGGTGGCTGATGCTGCATAATAGAAAGAGATATTAATGATGCAAGCAACATTATTCATTATTATATATATATATAAGATATGAGTCAATCAATTTTCGTAGGTAGAATCTTAACAGATCATAACGTTCGCTCTCACGGCTCATCCCGATGCATGAATGTTCCTTTGGAACGGACCAAGAATTGATGTCAACACCTTCATTAACTCTTCTAGATTCGAACACTGGAACCAAGTAATTTTAAGAGAATATAGTTAGAAACTGGCATCATGTCCGTAGGTGCCTTTACGCGCAGCTCCACTAGCTGCAGTATAAGAGTGAGCACGCATATAAACGTTCACAGTAAACATATTAAGAGCCCTGAATCTGGCTATCGATCTCCATCTCGAACTACTGCTACCTTAGCAGCTACCGAGGAGGCCTTTGCCTATGCTCATGCTGGATCATTGACAGTCACTTTGTATTTATCCGCACCCGCCCCTGCCGTTCAATCCAAGTGCGCCTAGTCTCCATTCTGTGACAAAGAAAACAGGTAGTGCATGGAGAATTTTACCTGACACCAGATAAACTATAGTTCTAATTAGTTAGTGCTACTATTCACTTGTTGGCTACCAAACTTGGTTACAGCAAACAACAATGAAGTCCTCATATCCACTCTTCTTGGGCTATTATACTCTGGCTGCTACTCTAACTTGGACTACTCGACTGGGCTACTAGATAGAAACTATGTAGCATGGAGAAGTTTTAACATAAAATACCAGCATCTATACGTTGAACCTTGCCTATGATAATGGCTACGTGAACTTTGCCAGAGATCTGATCTCTTAGTTCTTACTCTACTGAAAATTGATGTACATACATATATAATGTTGCATAGAGACATTTTCACATACTATACTGGTGGCGTGGATTCACCTGGTCCTCGGTCGGATCTTCACCGGTGGTGCCATGGAGAGAGAAGTCCTGGCCATGACAAATAGAAAAAGAGTTGGAAAAGCCATGCATGCTTAGTTGTCCATTTCGTGTCTAATTTTAGCTTTTTGCCAAATGACACACCTCGTTCTGATTGAGTAGGCGGATGGCATCTTACCCTAATCGGGAATCTCAAATGGAGATTCTTGTGAAGAAACTATATTCTTGAAGAATGTTTCTCTCTGATAGCCAGGATTCACATTGCTTCTTATAGTCAGGTCATAAGAAGTCTGCTAAATACCTAAATATAGGATGTCGGCATATATACGTTTACAAAGTCCATACAATGAGAGTTCATCCGCTTGGTTTCGACTTGTGCCCTTGCACCCTTTCCTACTTCCAGAGCTAGCTGAGAGGATATATTATATATGATACGCGCATGGAGACGTTGAACTTACATCAAAACATTAACAGACGTTCTTAAATCTGATACTGGCATAGTGAACTTAGAATTGCATATCTAACATGGAGACGTTGAACCTGCCTAAAGCCCCGCCGCTAGTCGCAGGTGCTTATGCCAGAGCTGGGCTAAGAGAATCCGCTTAACGAACGCTAGTTGATCTAGTGAATGCTGTCCGATCCACATTGGGTGTGTCTGGTGCCGGCCGATGGCCCAGAGCTGGGCTAAGAGACTCTGCTTGGTTACTATGATCTTCATAGCCATGAAGAAGCAGCTAACCAATGCCAATGTTCATATATATTATATGGCCATAGAGAAGTCCTGACGCTGAGGCTGTGGTCTCCACAGAGCTTTCCCATGGTTTGAATGGTGCCAAGGCCATAGAAGAGTTCAATCCAAGTGAAAGCCAGTTGTATACATATACAAATAAATAGAGTCTCCATAGCGTGCACCAGACCTACTACTAAAACACCTAGTACTATACGAGATCGCATCTCTACGTTTGTCCCTACTAGTGATAATATATGATACGCCATCTCTACCAGAGCTGCTGGGCTCAGAGAATCTGCCGCTTGGTTACTCTGGGTGGTACCTACTAGTGGTTAATATAGATGATGTTGCCATAAAGAAGTCCTGGCTCTATGCTATGGGCACAGGTTTCAAGCGCATAAAGAAGTTTTGCCATTCCAAAGAGAAACAGGTTTCAAACACATAAAGAAGTCCTGTCTATGGCAAGTACAACAAACATCTCTACGTTCAACTGCCACTTGCCGCTCTGACGACTACTCTAACTGAAGAATCTGCAAGTCTCTAATGCCATATCTACGTCTGCACTTGGATTCGCATGGATACGTCCTTGCGCTCCTGGGATTGGATACTACGCTTGGTAGGATCCCTTTAGCTTAGCTTGGATCATGCATGGTGAGAAGTGCATCGAGACATTTGAAAATGATATTGCCGTATAGACTGTACTTGTATAGTCTCAGTCCGAGACGTAGATATATGATATCGCCATATATCTATGTTTTCACAGATGATACTTGCATATATAAGTTGAACTTGTCTCCGAGGGCCCTACGCGCGTATGTGCGTGTATGTGTATGCGTGTATGCGCATATATATAGTGGTTAATATATTATGTTGGCATAGAGACGTGTTCACCTATTATACCAGCATATATACTAGTGTTCATATATAAGATTTTCCGTGGAAAAGTGGTATTGGGAAAAGTGATATTGCTATGTAGCCTTACCTCATTGCAGCTATATCCACTTTACGTGTTACTATACATACAATATTGCATATCTATGTTTTCACCTTTCTTTTTGAAACCTAGTTTTCACCTATGCATATCTCTAATTGTTAATCTATGACATAGCCTAAAGACGTTTACACTGGGATCTTCGCCAATAGCCATTAAGCTAACAAACTCTATTTTGCATACATAGATACTTGTTCATAAGAGAATTTCAATCTATCTCTACCTTGGCTCTACACCTTGGAACAACAACCTAGAGCAAATTCGTCCAAATCTAACCAACTATATTTTGCATGGATACGTTGAACTTGAACCCGCATATCTGCGTTTTAAAGGTCCCTACGTCGTGTTCCTCCTAGACGAGAAGATCGCCATGGTCCTGGCTGGGCAATTCCCAAGCCCCTGCCAGAAGGCCAGTCCCGGTGGATTCACCTGCTGGTCCGAGTCTCTTCACCGGCGGTGCCTACGTGGTACGATATATAGCCATACAGACGTTAGCATGGATATTTTTCACAATAGATTGACTTGCCACGAACAACAAAGAGAGAATGGATCTCTTTAACATATGATGTCGGCATGGAGACGTTTACATTTGTCCAAAACCATATAAATCATAAATATATGATCTCGCCATAGAGATGTGTTCATACCGGACCTACTACCACTACTACTAGGATGTTGGCATATAGAACTTTTGCACCTTGATCTGAACAACCAGTTTTAACACTGGAACTATAGGCCTTAACATAATAGGATCTCGTATATTTAAGAATCAGGACCTTTCAACGAGAGACCATACCGGATTGAGAACAGGTATAATGATGATGATCATGAAGAGATTCTTCTATGATATCTCTCATATGGTCCACGTTGAGGTTCCAACACAAACCGGAGAATAATCATCTCTATGTGGGACCAAGCTCACAATCACAATATGGTATGGTTACATCTATGAATAAGGTTTGGAAAGATGATATTATGGTAAGGTCCCCACAAACAACAATAACGAACATGGATGGAAGATGATTCTCTACATTTGTTCATAAGGAATAGGAGGAATCATAGCTGATATCGGAGAGAATAAACGAGATGAAGTTGTCTAGATTTCTTCTCAAGATTATCCATTTTAGATAGATCCCAGATGATAAGATTATGGATTCATCAGATCGATCAAAAGGAGTTTTTTACTAATCAAATATGAATGAAATAAATACGAAATTAGAAGATTTTGGATGTATACCAACCAAATGGGGAACATGGAGGAGAAAATGTTTTATAGGTGCTAATCCTATGGATTCATTTTGGGGAGATTCATACAGTTAAAATAGATTAATAGTTCATATAGTTATGGAAACATGGAAACTACGTGTTCTTCTTAATACATAATGGGTCTTCCATTTGTTGAAACGGGGTGGATTTTCTACACTTTGATGTCACCACGCCAGATTGATGGACTTAGGCCCCCTGAGATTTCAGACCAGATCGTACCTTAAAAGACCAGGACCTAAGGGCCTAGAGTGGCCCCTGTTAATGGGGCTTATCGGTCTCATGCGGGATGAAAGCCCAATGGACTTCCCTTAGACTCATGCTTTTGAATTCATATGGGCACTTACACCTTGAATTATGATGGTGCTAATAAGGATCTCCAAAAAGGACTCTCGAAGGAGCGTTGGTTTTATTATTACCACTAAGAATTATGAGGTCTGCGGACAAGAAATAGGTAAAGCTTCTCTACATACAATTAATGGACGAAGGGTCTATTTGAACGTGGGTCCCCCGTTACCCCCACGGCTTAACGGGTTTCACTCCTTAACATGGAAGACATATGGATTCTATGGTGGTTGTTCCCATTAATTAATTCCCTAATTAGCCAAGACTCTCTTAGTCCATGACTCTGACACGTAATCATTATTGTCAGGTGTTCCATCACCACTTGTAATAACTTATTCAGTTCCGTCTCTCTTTGGACTCCTTCAATTTGAATCCATCTCTGTTCCGTCACTTCATTCTCAATCGTCAACATTGAAATCGTCACTTAATTCTTCTGTTTGAATCCGCGTAACTTTAAATCCTCACTTCCGTTTCGTCGTCACTTCATTTGTCGTCACCACTTTTCATTGTCACAATTCGAATCCTTACATCCATTTCGTCACTTCTTTACTAATTCCCATTATTCCCAGGATCATTACCAGCGGTTGAATCAGCAGCACCACTTGAACTGGCATCAGAATTAATTCCCAGGAGCAGTTGAACCAGAAAAAGCAGTATCACAACAAGAAGCACCAGTTGAACTAGCAAAGGTAGATAAGAGAAGGGGGTCCAGCAGTCCCACCATCAGCAGTATAAGCATTGGAACCAGCAGTACCAGCAGTTGAACCAGATCATTCATTCATTCCCGCATAATTCCCAGCAAGCAGAGTAGCACCACCAGCAGTAATCCAATCAGCATAATGATTCCCAGCAGGATTTCAATCAGCAGTTAAAGGAGCAATCCCATCATCAGCGGTTTAACGAGCAGCAGTACCAGCAGTAAGTGTAGCAGCAATCCCATTATCAGCAGTTGAACGAGCAGCAGTACCAGGATCACAAGGAGCGGCTCATTACAAAGAAAGCGGCGGCTTTACGATAACCTCTATTAGTTCAATGAAAGACAGACGTTCTATTCAATGAAATCCATTAAATTATGTTCAATCCATGAAAGAAAGATATTCAGTTCAATGAAATAGTTAAGTTCAGTTCATTACGTGCAGAACAAACAATTTATTTATGAGATTGATGGCCAACAGATAATGGAATGGGTGGGACTACGGACGGATCAAACAGAAAGAGCCGAGTAAGTGAGCGAGGTAGGTGCACGGATGGATATTGATTGGATGATTACACAGATACTGGTCAGAAAGTGCTGCAGCCAGAGGGGGCGGAATAAGTGAAGTCATGTGAGGTCACCGATTCTGACCCGGGCATGACGTGTTACCACTGAACGGACCACTGACCGGATACACTGCCCTCGATCCTTCAACTCCTCATCCCCTGATCCTTTACTTTAAGCCTGGGTACTTTTGGGAACCTCAGACTTTTTCACCTCCGTCCTCATCCTTCACCTTGATCCCTCGATCCTCATACTTACTTGGGACCACCCTTAACCTAATATCTCCTTCCTTAACCTCTCCCCTCCATTCATCCTCATACCTAATATCATCCTCCTTGAGAACCTCAGACCTATGAACGATAACCTTTTATGGTTCCACCCCCAACATGGAAGATCTATGGGATCACAGGAGGAAAAGGAAACCCATATCATCATACATTTGGTTCCAATAGACCCTATTGGTAAGCAAGGAAAAGCAAGGAATTCGGTCGAACCTCATCATCGTGCCCTATCGTTCTTCTTCGTTGTGGAACTGAAGCATTGGCAAGCTGCTCCAAAAATGGGCATTACAGTATGCAAAAATCACCTTGGGTCATCCAATGACAACATGAAATTGAACCCATAAAAAATATGTTTTAACTACTATGGTAAATATGTATAAAATAAGGAGGTTTGGCATGTCCCAACAAAACAAACTAACATGGATAACATGGATTCTATTCCAATATTCCAATAATAAATATAATTGGTCTTATTGGGCTGTGAGAAGGGTAGTTGATCGGTACGCTGGGAATGAGGGGGATTATCTATCTATTGGCAGATGTATAAGGAGACAAGTTAACAACTGATGAGTCTCCTGGGGAGCCTCAGTTGAGAAAATAGAATCAAAGCCTCTCCTGTAATAAGGGTAAGCTTATAAGCTTATTATTATATATGTAATTATCCTAAAAGGGCTTTTCAATTGATTTAAACAGGTGCCATTGTAAGTAAGATTGTGCATCAGTTTTAAAAATTTTCCAAGAAGAGTCCTCCCCCATTGGTTCCCATCCAAGAATAAAAATGCACCCACCCGCCCACCTTACATTGACTGCCTCACAACTTTTATTTCCTCTTGATTTCCTACCGGCATCGAGTGAATGACCTCCTGTCATTGAATATCCACCTGGGAATCAATAGGTAAACGACCGTAAAGGGTATAGTTCAATAAGTATAAAATCTATTTCGTTCTTTTGGTGAACCCAAAAGTAGCAATTTGATTAGCCAAGAATGGTGAATGAGACCTTATTTCTAGAACCGGTATCCAACTGAGTATCCGAGTATGCCAGCCCAGCTATGACTGTAGTTGAGTCATCGGCTCTTGGGGTCAAGTACCAGCATTGAATAACAGGATCTATTCTTGGCATCGACTGTATTGACTCTTAGGATCGACTCTAGGAGTGCCTCTTGGGGCATTGAGTGATTGAAACCTGGATCGAGTATCTATCAATATTGAGTATCGGTCTTGACTGATTGAGTAGCTGGATCAACTATCGGCTATGCTCGGCTATCCGAGATAAACAGCTTAAAAAGGGCATGGTGCTCTGGTCCTCATAGGAATAAGGCTAACAAGGGACTCGTGGGTATAAATCGTGCTCTGTTCCTGTATTGAGACAAACTCCTCTCAGCATTGGTAGCAAACCTCATTCATAAGTTAAGTAACCTAATAAGAGCCATTGTCCAAGCCCAAGTGTTCTTCCGGTATGCACTTATATAAACTGATTAACCGTGAATCAGGTGAGCAGTATGAAGATTAAGTCGCTCTGCTGCATGCACTATTTAGCTTGTTGTTTATTATATATGCAATTATGCATTTCTGCATTTACTAAGTTTATCTTTCCGTGTAGCAGAGTGTGCCTTATCTGTGAGTACGCTCTGTGTCTTATTCCCCTCCTCCCCATGGGATTATTATCTCCCTTCGATTTTTCCCCCTTTGATTATATTTCCCCCATTGAGTAGCTCTATGTGCTCTTCTACGTTGTACTCACTGGATAAACCTCCTTACTCTAAGTGTAACCTGATCGTGTAATCTCCTCATTCTCGTTAGCTTTACGTGTAGCTAGGTAGGCTAGAGCAGCTTAAAAGTCCCTCCCTGGTGGCTTAGCGGAGTCAATCATCAGTAAATAAGCCCATCCGAGTCGATTAGAGTAGCGCAGCGTATTGAATCAGCGCGGATTCACGTATGGGAAGGGAATACCAGATAAACATATGAAAGGGTATAGTTTATATTGAAGAAAATCCACTTTCCTGTCCCGATGAGATTCCACATCATCTATCTGTGAACCCTTAAAAATGCAATCTTAGCTTTTTTTGTTGGGATAGCCAAGCATTTACAATAGGTCATTCCCAGTGGTTTACATAAATCCATTGCCAATTAAGTCTGCTGATAGTAAGTAAGTGAATGCCCAGGAGGTCCCATTGCTAGCCGGCCGGTCATCAAATAGCCACCAGTGTCTCATCCACATTGTAACCAAGAGAGTCCTTGCCTTACAGAGAGCTGAGAGGGTGGGTTAACAAGTTCGGCGGTGTGCAAGGGAGGTGTGCTTAGGTTGAAGGCAAGGGGGTTGGCATGGTTAGCTGAGGTAAGGTTGCTTAGGTTGAAGGCAAGAGGGAGGTTTGCTTATCGGGTAAGTCAGGGCATCTAAGGTACTTGGCTTAGTTGAGGGCTTGCCGGGATTGGGCTTTATTCGGTTTTGATCGCTAAGAACAACTTGAATTTATCCCATCCATAGTTCCTGTTATCTAATAAGTAAGCAAGACCCTCGGCAAGGCAGCAAGTTGGCTCAATAAGCAGATAGGTTAACTGTGACTTTCATTTATGTTTCCTATGTTCGCCACGGAACGATATTTATGGATATCCCTCAAGTTGCCACCAGATGAGGAGAGGAAGTTCAAGTTGTTACGATATGATATATTGAGTTTATAATCACACGATTGATACCAATATATATTTAGTTATACATCACAACATATGCGCCACATAGACCCACACGGTACGGTATGTATGGTACGTAATTATAAACACTGTGAATCAAACCTACCAGCTGTGAGCGACACCATCACATTCATCAAACCACCATACGCAATAAATTAGGTTACCCATGTTTCCACCGAACGAGACTCGACGTTTACCTTAAGCCCGAAGTTACCGAATAAACCAGTTAGTTATCCTCGCACCCATCAGAGCAAGAATGCTGCCCTTCTGAACACTCTGGGGGTTAGGTAGAAGAAATTGGGTATAGAGAAAGCGCTATAAGTTATACTCCATATATTATAATAAAGTGAACACGAAGGTGAATAAAGGTATATGACGTGCCCCTAGGTGTGTAGTTGGTGGAAAGTAATAAACAAGGTCAATCTAAGCGGCGGGTATGCGAGGTAGTAGGATTCACTGTGTCCTTCCTTGAGTTTCTACTGCTCGCTGTTGGTAGCTAACCGGGTGCAAAGTGAACTGGAAGTGTAACAGCTGTGATTTGTAGGGAGGGACCTACTGGCTAGTTATTATAACTGGAGGTGAACGTCGTTCGTGTCTTGTTCAGTGTGAACATGGGGAATAAAATCTACTCGTTCCATGATTCGATGACCCGTAGGGCCTCTCCTTCGTACCTCGCTCGTCGAATCGGCTTCTAAATTTATCTCCGATAATCTGCTTCCTTAGCATGGTTTAACGCCTTTTATTGCTAGTTCGCGGACCCTGCCTTACTACGATCTATTAGTGTTGAGCAAGTATATAAGGGGTAGTTAACATTCAAGGTGGGGTTAGTATCAATAAGCTGTTGCACTAACGTTTATCCAGTAGGCTTAGCCTTAAGTGAATATAAAAGAGTGAACAGGTGAGTAATACCATATTTCGGTATAAGGGGTTCACCTAAAGATGAAAACTAAGGAGCGTATCCTTTGCTGTGTGGCGTTTCAAGTTATAAAAGAAGATATCATCATATGGGTTTATAATTTGCGTTTTTAAGTAGGGCTTTAGCTGATTTCCTGCATGTAAGGTGATTCCTTCCTCTAAAGCCAAGGGAGCAGCAGCATAAGAGGCTAGAGTAGGTGAGGAGCCCGGAAAGGCAGGCCAATTTCTCATTTGATAACTTAAAACGCCACACAGCTCTGTTTTTGTTACTCAATCTTTCATCTTTCAATTAGACCGGACACCTTCCATCTTACTGGCCTGTTAACAAATTTAGTTACCCTTGCTTTGATGGAATGGAAATTAAGGAAGGAACGAATGTGAAATTTTTGTCTTAACTACAAGAAACAAGCTTTGCAATTAGCGCATTATACTTACTTTCTATATTTTATATAGGTCATTACGATGCGGGAAAGCGGCTCCACACCTTGTTGTCTCCGTACTTGACTTCGGGCGGGCTCGTTTTAGTGCGTGGGCATAACATTGCTATTTCATTATTGAATAGCTATAATTTAATGCCTCCCTAAGCCGTTCTCACTTACCTGCCGAACCCTGCTGGTGCAACAAAGTCTGTTGGGGCGGTTCCAGTAAACCAAAAATTATTGAAACACACATTTTATAAGTATAATATTCGTTTTAAGGGATTCCAAGCAAGTATTATCCCATCTGAGTGAAATAACTTTCATTTGTAAGTCTACAACTTGATTCATTATGGCATTTATCTACAGAGGAGGTAATTTTCCCAAAAACACGGGGGGAGCCCCATATGATCCCAACAGCAGCTAGTTTTTATTTGGTTAGGGGAAACGTTGGTCAGAAGGGAAAGTGGGTCGAAGCAGAAAAGAGAAAATAAGGTTAGGCAGAGCAGTTAAAGCAGGCCTAGGCGGTTAAACAATAAATATATTTTATTTACATTTGCGCATGCTGGAAAAACCCTTTTGAGCTTTTTTTATACCTGAACACACTTCACTTTGAAAGGAACGTTTCAGTTACTGAAGATTCGCTTACACATTTACACTTTTTGGCGGAACGACGCTTCTTACTAGCTGGCTGGGAACACGTTGAAAAAGAAGATGGCCTAGCTGAGCTTACTGGTGGTCGAAGGGGCTGATATACTCGGATGGGCCTACTTGGCTTGGATACTTGGCTTTGCCACTTTGCTTTGCTACCGGGATTGGTTGGGCTGCTAAGCTGGGTTACTCCGCTTGGATACTATATACCCCCTACTTACTCATAAACATTGGCTATACAGGGGACAGGAATGAAATAATTAGTGTGAGGTGGTGTAGCTGCTTATTTTTTTTTATCCGCACATATATAATAAATAATGCAGTCATGATGGCGAGGTGCCACGGGTAATAAGATTCATTTTATAGGGGGGACTACGGACGGGCAACATAAGCCGAGTGGCGTACAATCACTTAACGCTAGTGAGGGATTTCTTTATTATATTTATTTACAATGAAGTTTGGGGTGGGGCAGGAAGGACTACAGACAACCGCTTGGCTGGGCTGGTTGGGCCACCGCTCGGCTGATCGAATTAGCTAATCCACTGCGCTGGGCTGGATAAAGTGATCAATGACAGGAGGTATATGTTTCTTTTATATTTTGGAACTGATGAAGGTGGTTACCAAGCTTTAGGGTACGATCTGCTTTAGAGGAGCGGTATGATCTGCTTTACGTTACACGACGATGCTGCAGCCAAAGTATCGATGCTTTAGGTACGATGAGGTTTCTACAATACATGTTTTTTTCTTTTTATAGTGATTGGCCTTGGCGATTGTGTTGGCAATAAGCAATCAGATCACGTACCAATATTAGGTGACATCTGCAGATAAGAAGGTCCAACTAACCTACTCCAACAAATAAAGCCTAATATTATTATGGGGAGAAGCGTTGATCATTTTGAACTTGGATCCACTTGATTGCAGCTATCGTACCCAGCATTTCCCGGCGTACTCATAAAGGGATTCTTGGCTTTATTTGAAACGATCTCTTCTTGGATGTTTTGAAACCGCACGATCTTACTTATGATGCACTTTTATAAGTTTATTAACCCATTGTTGCATAAGAACATATATAATGCACGCTTATAAAATGAAACATCTTAGTAAGGCACCCGCCAAGGAAGTATGCCCAGTAAATACAGTGAGTACACCAACTACACCCGCACCCTAGAATACTAGATAAGACCTAAGGAAGGAGGGAAGGGTAGGTTTCAACTTTTTTTATATTGGCTAAATATCTTTTTTAGGGGGGGACTACTCATTTTGGCACTTCAATATATTTTGTTTTTAATGAATTAGGCCATTTTGTAAAGGTTACCTACAGATTGGCGGGATGGATCCATTGCCTGGGCTTGGATACCCGTATACTCAGCTTGCTGACTCAACTAGGATAGATAATCAACTTGGCTTAACGCTTCGGAACATTGTAGGAATGATCATGCATTACTTACGCTGATACGCTATGAGAGGAGCAGCTCACTGCTAATGAATGATGGTGCCACATTAGAAGTTTATAATGCACGGTGTTGGATAATAACGTCTATAATGCAAACTGAAAAATTATTATATAGGAGTTACAACTGATGAACCATCTCACGTCCCAATCAGTCCCACGTACTCAACATTACCAGCTATCGTACCCTTCATTTACTTAATAGACTAACTACCAACAACACCTGCCCCCCAGGCCGCAGCACCCAAGGCCCAGGATGCTCAGTATCATTCCCCAGATTCTCCATTACCCCATTATTCCCGCTTTAGGATAAGGGGAGACTATTTTCACTCTCTATAGCGGCCAGGACACCTTGCCTTCGTACTCATGGTTACTTGCATAGACACACACATATAGGACCAGAGTAGTATACAACCTCTTATTACACTTCACATTGACACTTTAACACAAGTCTCCCTTAATGAGAGGAGAGGCCCGGACCACACGATAGATAGAGGTCTTAAAACAATACAAGCACCCATTGGATTCCACAACAATATGCAACATTTAGGTAAGTTAGGCCGATCTATCCAAACATATTACCCTTGACGTATCGATCGAGTATCACATAGATATGCGATTCAATTTAGTAAGAACTACTAGTAGTTGTAGAGAGAGAGTAAGCTCAACTACTTGCTTCTTTAATAAACAACTATTTATAATAGCCCCAACTATCCTAGTCCTATCCTAGCCTTTGAGTAGTAATATCCTCATGCAATAAGCCTTAAGAGTAACAGTCATATAGATCAAATAATAAGTATCATGACTATGGACTATGCCAAATAACTATCAGCAAGCGCTGACTGGCTAGCAATGGACCTCCTGGGGGCACTCACTTACTTACTATTTGGCAGACTTACTTATTTTGGCAATAGTGAATTTATTAAACAACTGGGAATGACCTTCTGTCAATGTTGGCTATCCCAACTAACTAAAAACATGGATTCTATTCAAAGTGGTGTACTTAGGGAGGAGGATAATGGGTGCTAAGCTTGTCTCTCTTAAGATCATGTCCAGTAGCAAAGAGGTTGAAAGGCTGCTTCTCGATAAGGGGGACACACATCTCTTGAATTATTTGAAATGGATTTGAAACGCTGTTCTATTACGCTATGCTAGGCTATTATATATGCTCTGCCCAATAAGTTTCTCTCTGTTTTGCAATGCTTGACTATTCTATACGCTCGGCTGTCCTCTCTATGCTTTGCTATGCAATGCTATATGCCTGTTCTGCTATGCTGTGCTCAATATTTGTTGCTCTGCTCATTCGCTGGCTAATTCGTAGCTATAATTTGGCTATGGCTTGTATGGTCGCTATGCTCATTGGGCTATGTCGAGTGTTTAACTACGTGGGATTTCTTTCTTACCTTTGAACGGGTCATGGCTTACCTTTTTTTACTGGTTACACTTAACCTAGCTATCTTACTCATACATCTGCTATACATACTACCTCTCATTCCTATACCCTCCACCTCTACCCTCTACCGCTATTTCACAGGTGGTCCTACCTCACTTACGTATATGAAGCACAGGGTTACTACAGCACCTAACATAGAAATATAGAAATACTGACAGACATAACCAGAAGGTCATGTTTATAGCTCTTATCATTTTAAGTCTCATAGCCACCAGTAAGTTATAGAACTCTTGTCAGTGCAGCTCTAGTAAGTAAGTGTATGAAACTCTTTGTCGATGCATGAATGAAGCTCTACTCAGTCCCAAGTTGTCCGTGCCAAGTTGTCAATCATAGTTGAGAGCCAGTGGTCGCCAATAGTCAGTGGATGGGGCAAAGAGGGACTATGTGCTCTTAACAACTTATATGTGATGCATGGGTACAAGGGTTAGCGAGACTTAACACCAAGACAGAGTTGCTAATGCTCGTTATATACGATGACCTGTTTAGGATCATACAACATACACATAGAACCTTCCATAAGATCAGGGAGGTTGAGTCATTAACGCTGCTCAGGTAGTTGCATTCATGCAGGTCTGGTAGGTAGTGTAATTCACGCTGGGTAGGGTTTTGCCAGTAAGGGAGGAGGTGCATTATGTAGTCAGTCCCAGTAGTCAGGTGCAAACATCCCCCCAACTCCACCCATTCCAAGTTGTCACCAGTAAGACGAGAAATAGTTACCCAGCACGCAATTTAGCTGAGCTACAGCGAATAAGGTTTAATAAGTTTCCTTAGTTCCATGAGCTAAAGCAAAGAACTAATTATAGCTCTGTTCCATATGCTAGATGCAGAATACATATTTTGACTTTTTCTTTATAAAAGAAATCCAAGAAGAATCCATATCTATGGGTAGGTTATATTTATTATCCCTCGACGGGATAGCTATATGAAAATAGAAAGCAAAGGCATCTACACCCTTGTATCGAACCTGTAATGGCTGGCAATGCTCGGCTAAACTAACTAGGGAACGATCTGTAAGGTTATAGTTCATAGAATAGAAAATCCATACAAGAATAATCTCTCTATTATGTGTAACCCACATTACCACCAGACGATATTTAGTTCTCAATCGGCTCAGGTCAAGAAAGACTGAAGCTCATTATTATACAATATGGAACTATGTTATACTCGCATATTTAGCTAATTGAAACGGACTAAGGTAAGGTACTTATCTGGCTTTCACTCCCTCTTGTTAAAAGAATGGCAACTATACCATCCATATGGATGACATTACGAGGCATTACCAATAAAAAAGTACCCCGTTCATTACAGGAACGAGAGAGAACCCCCGGACAGGAGTATTCACACATTGGCTATGTGCCTTTTAATGGATGCCTCCGGGCATGCTGTGAACGGCATAATAAAATATGTACGACGTTTCACTTTGCCATTGTCAGTAGTTCTGAGTGCATGTGGACTACAGCTACTCTGGATAAGTTACCCCATCCCAGGAGATAAAGAAGTTAAACCCACCCTTCGTATACATAAAAAGAGGATATGTCCCCCATGTTATCAACAGATAGGATAAAATATCGACGGAAGCAATTTCAATTAGAACGGTAACAACTTATTACCACATGAATGAAGTATTATATTTAGATTAGGAAGGGTTTCAAATAGAGGACGGATAGAGTTAACTGGTAATTTCACTACTGAAAGGTGGCATATGCCTATTTAGATGGAAAATTCCATTAACCCTAAAACTTTGAACATAAGCCGGAAAGTCCCTCCTACCTCTCCACGTTCTTGCTGCTAGTCGTTTGCTGCGTTTTACTCTTGGGCTAAGTCGTTCCCCCTATTTTGGCTTCATCCACCTTCGCCCTACCCCCTAGGATACTTCTCTCATCTTGGGTCAGCCTCGGAAGTGTTATTTAGTATGGGTATCCTTCGTTTTGGCTAAGTCGTTTCATTTTGCTTGCTGGTCTGCGTTATTTCCGCATTAAATCAGACTTGGTTTTGCTCTCTTCCTAGTGTTGGTGCCTCGACTCCTAAAACCAGCGTGTCCCGTGAGTTAGATGACTCTGCCCCCACTGTTTTATTTATTTATTTTCCTGTTATCCCGCGGGCTATGCGCCTTTATCTTTAACCAACCCTAGAATGAAGATGAAATCTTGCCTCTCCTTTCAATCTAATAGGCGGGCCTACTTTTCCTGGTGCTTATGAGAAGGCTGCTGGGTCAACTGCTCTTGGTAATGCTGGGAAGAATGCTCCTTCAACTGGTTCCGTTTCAGCTTATGATGGAAATAATGACGCCGGTTCAACTGATGCTTAGAATCCTTTTGCTCTTTAAAATGATCCAGGTCATTCTTTTCTTTCTTGTCCCGGTTCTAATGAAGCTGCTGGTGCTGCTTCTTCTTTGAATGATCCAGGGAATAAAGCTTATTCGACTGGTGTTGATGGAAATGATCCCGGAAATGCTTCTAATGCTGATGTAACTGCTATTGGAAATGCTGGAAATAATGATGTCGGGAATTATGTTGGTTCAACTGCTTGTGCTTCGCCTTGTGCTGCCAGGAATGAAGCCGCTTCAACTGCTTATGTAAATGCTGCCAGGAATTCTAGAATATGTGAATCTTTAGAAGCAGCATTCGTTCTAGCATTCTCAGCTTCATTAGAACAAGCAGCCCCAGAAGCAGCACCAGTGAAAGCAGCATTGTTCCTAGCATTCCCTTAAAAAGTTGAGGAGAAGGTCATTATAAACAGAATAATTCCCAGCAGAACAAGGAGGCCCAGGATCATTTCCAGGAACACAAGGAGTCCCAGCGGCATTATAACCACAAGCAGAACCAGGCTAAGCAGCCTTCCCAGAAGCACCAGTCAGAGCCACTCATTGCAGATCATAGCTGCCATAATATCAGTTTTTTCATATCCAAAAGGTGATTATTATAAGTATTGTGTTACCAGTTTGACATTAACAGGAAGGAAGCAGGTTGTCGACGAGTTTAAGACGGGATGTATAAGAACAAACAGTTTATTGCTTGCTTTCTTATATTTTTCCCGCCCCACATCCAATAAATACTTAGGAGCCGGGCCAGGGTTGCACGAAAGTAAGAAGAAGGATATGGCGTTTACAAGGGCAGATAAGGAGGAAACAACCTACGCGATGGATGTAAAGAGCTAATATACGGGGACGAATCAACGGTAAGACACAGGGTGGGAATATTAATTGAGGGCTACACGTATAGCTACACGATCATCAGGTTACTCCATTAGGTGGTTCAATCGATGAGCTTCAATTAGGTCGATCATGAGGTACAATCGATGAGGTACAAGTGATGTTACCCCGATCATTAGGTTACTATATGCATGTCGAGTTCATTTTGATGTTGAATTGGCGTTGGTGATTGCTTGTTGCTTTTAGATATTTTTTGGCGGACTAGTGAAGCCGGGGTAGCACGAGAAGAGAGGCAAGTCAAAGAGAAAAAAATGTCCATAGGGCTAAGAAAGACTGAAGCTGCTATAGTCCAGTTCTTCATAGGGAGCTCTACAGCTTAAGACTAAAGCATGTGTCCATCTCCAGGCGGAACTAACTGAACTAAGCTAGTTTTTTTAGGCAATTGTTTCCATGGCACTACTGGGAAGGATAATATGTGGTAAAATTAAATACATAAAGGTGGCCTGCCTATACAGATGGTAAATTTGCTTAATAAAAGGTAGCATACCCAGCAGATAATAAAAATTGTAATCACGTATCCTCGCCCTTCTTAGGTCGGGCGAGCAATCAATTTTATATCTATATGGAAAAATTAACAAGTGAGAGGGTGGCATGGGTAGTAGATCCAACAATTGAAGATCCAGGATACATGTTTCATTACAGCTTAAGACAGTTTGGTGAGAGCTTATTTGTGATTTACTACCAGGGGTTATATTATAAAATAAAGTAAGTTAGTAGACAGGTTGGTGCTAGGATGTCCAGCTTAATCTATTACTCCCCGAACGAAGCTCTCACCAAAAGGGTAAGTTAACATTACCCCAACTTCACACATTACAAGTTGCCACCGGGCGACAAAAGGGAGTTCAAGTTGTTACCTGAAGAGCATAGTGATTTAGACAAGTAAGTTTCACCAGATGTTAAAGAGAGGGAACCACCCATTGTTCTCAACAGGCCCAAGATAGTTAGTGAGCTCCCCCGTAACCCCGAAGGAACTATGTGCAGTAAACAATGGTGGCTATGCTTATGTGAATGGCTTCGTGCAGTGAGGAAAACGGCGGCTTCTATGCGAGTTTCCCGTGCGTGTTCCCACCATAAAAAATTGAACCCCCTGTCACACCGGCTTATAGGATAATATATGTAACCCATGCCCCCCTGGCCTTACAATCCTGCATGAATTCATCAATTTGACTATAATGGATTATAGTGCTTTACCCCATATGGATAAATAAACCTTGCTTGGACTCCCTTGCTAGCGTTAATTCGACCATGTGTCTGTCGAAGATCCTAAAAAAGGTGCATCTTAAGTAACGTATATTTGTGTTCCGAACCGCTGAGCCAAGTAGCTCAACCGAGTATCCTATCTTAGTATCTAAGCCAAGCCAAGCAGTCAAATAGGGTAGCAGCCAGCCCAGTTAGCGCAGTTGATTAACCCAGTCTAGTATCCAAGCCCAGCCCCGCCCAGCCAATGAATCCATCCACCAATATACTAACATGGGGAACCTTCATGAAAAGGCATCTTAAATAAAAACCTCGCTCTTTTACTACTTTAGAGCGGCTCCGCCCCTCTCCCGACCAAAGGGAGGGAAAGTGGATAAATCCCTTCAATTTATATAATTTCCTTGGACCCCATTTGCTAAATATAAAAAAAGAAAGTTATTATTTTTTTTTTTCAAGATTTTATTACAATCCGAACTTTTTGCCTGCTCCGACTAGGCTATCAATAAATCAAACGCACCTAGCTCTACCAAATTGGATAAAATTAGCCAATATATTTTTCACCTTCCCGTGTAAAGATGCGGTATAGAGTCCGTATATCCTGGATAGATGCAGTATAGCCGCGGTAGTATAAGTAGAAGCTTTAAATAATCCCTACTGAATTAATAAGCAAGGTTCGTTTAGGTAGGAGCGGGTATTACGACCCACCTCATTAAATAAAGGTGGTGGGCTTTAAATAAAGTAGTAGCGCGTGCCGCTTGCGTTCGCACGCATGGGAAAGGAAATGACTGCAAAAAACAAAAATAAGGGAACCGGTCAAGTCCCTTGGGAACAATTTGGTTGGGTGACATCCCTAGGGGAGAAGGAAGAATAGATGGTAAATTCTTATTTGCATCTACACCATGGAAGTGAGCAGCAAGTAGCCACCCCCACGACGCCAGTTGAACACCCTCAATACTAGTCACCCCACTGCTAAACCCCAACAAGCCAACGCACGTTGTGACTTGTTGGCAGCATTGCACACCACCTCCGGGTCAAGGTTCAAGTTCAGAAGATTCCAAACTGAGCAGAAGGAATCCACGGTGGAGTCAACAGAGCAGGGAGGTGATGGACCAGCGGGGTACCCCTTTTGGCTATCACTCCGAATAAGTTTGCAAGGAAGGCACATGGTCCAAATGTAGCACTATATAGATCTGTATTTTACAGATATACCCTCCCTTCCCAGGTTAATAACAGAGTATACTTCTGAGATCACAGATAGTTTAAAGAATAAGGAAAGACTAATTAAGGATCTGCGCAGATCTATAATCTTTGCCTAATGAACTTTTTACATTCAAACAGCCGTCTGCACTGGCTAGCAACAACGTCAACAAATGCAAGGCCGCTGCATTAAAAACTAAAATAAAATAGTTATAGTAATAAAACCAAGAGTTAAGACCCCATTGTGGCACGAAAACGCTTTTGACTAAATAACTCCGAAACACAAATTCTTTTAAGAGCATTTTATCCACTAAATATTGCCGAGAGTTCTCGGAGAAGGGAAACACTTTAGAGCTGTGTTATTGCATGGTTCCATAAGCTATGTTTCGCTATTGCAGGGTCTTCCTTACTTAAAAGTCCAATTCATATGATTATGGGGAACACCCCCGATAAGGTCCACAAAGTGGTCATACAGAGCTAGAAAATAAAATTGAAGCAGTTTATATAAATTTTTGTTATTCGTCTGAATCATAGGTTTTTCACCCTTATTCTTTTATTGTTCGCTGCCAATTATCACTTTAAGTTCCGTGCATTCCACACTCGTACTTTTCACCCGGTACGAACTAGGCATTTCGAGAGTGTTGGAGTTAGTGGTGAAGTTAGAATAAGAATAACTCTTCAATTTATTTAGTTTCCATCAGTTCCTTTCCTTCTTTAAAGGCATGAAGTTTGGGCCTCCCTTCTAAATAAATAAGGGCAAGAAAGATCTATCAATCTTAAGAAAAATAAGAAAATATACTGAGTGTAGCAACGTATATAAGCTCTATAGCAATAGATGGGTAACTCCTCTCCTGGGTATTGGCTATCGGTAATTGGCCCCTCCTTCCTGGGAATGCCGGAAATGATCAAAATGCTTATGCTAGGAATAATGCTCCTTCAAATGGTGCTGATTGGAATTATTCTGAGACTGCTAGGGGAACTGGGGCTGGAAATAATAATTATTAGAATGATGATGCCGGAAATTATGCTTATGGAACTGCTGGTCGTTCTGCCGCTTGTCCTGGGACGACTCGTGCTCCCAGTAATTATATAATATGTGAATATGATGGTTCAAATGCTCCTGGAACCGGTTATGCTGTTCCTTCAACTGCTGATTCAGCCGCTGGTGCAACTGCTCATGGGGATGCCCTGGTAACTGCTGCTGCCAGCAATTATATAATATGTGAATGCTGCCTCCTTCAACAGCTTATGAAAATGCTTATGGAACTTATGCAGGAATTGAGGAAGCTGGGAATGAAACTGCTTCAAATGATCCAAATGCTTCTTTTGAATGCCAATTCAACTGCTGATGATTTAAATCATTCCGTTTCTGCTGAGGCTGAGAATAAAGCTTGTGCTTTGAATCCTTGTGGGGCTGGGACTGGTGGTGGGGATGCTTCTATTAAACTGCTCTTTCAACTGCTGATGAAAAAATTCCATTTTACTTATGTGATGCTTCTGGTGGGGATGTTGATTCTGCTACTTTGGATGAGACTGGTTCAATTGATGCAAATTATGCTTGGCCCGCGGCTGCTGATCGAACTTTTTTTGGAACTACTTCCGGTTCTGCCGCTTCAACTGATTATTGAACTGCTCTTTGAAATATCCTTCAACTGGTACTGGAAATGATCCTGGAACTGAGGCTGGTACTCCTTCAATTGATGTTGGTTCTACTACTGGTGATGCTGGGAATTATGCTTATGCCAGTCATAGTGCTGCCAGTAATTATACTGGTTCAACGGGTGCTTATCATAATGCTTTTACTGGGGCTACTTGTGACCCCGGGAATAATGATGCTGGAACTGCTTATGGAGCTGGTTGTGCTGCTCGTACTGGGGGGAATAATCCTTGTGCAGCTGGGGTTGCTGGGAAGCCCCTTTATAAATAAACTTTTATTACGGAATCCCGTGCCCAAATAAAATATCCAAATAGCCCGTTTCGGCTGATTAGGGGAATCCTTATTCAAATGATGATGAAAATGCTGCTGCCTATAATAAAGTTGGTTCAACTGGTTGTTCAACCGCTGATTCAAATGATCCTGGTTATGATCTACTTTTCCTGGCCCCCTTTTGCTGCTTGTGCTGCTTAGGCTGAAACGAATTTTGCTAGTGCTGCTAGGAAGAATGCTCCTTCAACTGCTGATGGAAATTATCCTGGTACTGCTGGGAAGGAAAATGCAATATAGAAAGAATGGGGATTAATAAAACCCATTGTATTATATGGAAATAAAATAAGCTACCGGGGGAGAATCAATAGATTGATGCCGCTAGCCGAGGAAATAAAAGCGCTGTTTAAAGAGGAGGAGGCTCACCCGACCCGAGGAGGGTTAGGAACCCTGACGTTTACCTTGTCTATTTTTTAATTTGTAATCCTTAGCATCAGTGAAACAAGGTATCATCCTTTATTTATTAAGGGCAGGCACCAATTTGAATATGGATGTATGCTTTCTGTTGTCTACTTCTGGTCTGCTTTATGTATAGTATCCATTGTATTTCTAGATTTCAATGAAGAATGATTCTTCCACTCTTCTTTAGTTACTAGCTAGTTACCCTCGTGCCCCAACCCCAATACTGGATGTTTATCTCAAGAAACGACAATATATCTCCCCCAATTGTTTTAACCAACCATTGTTTCCTTTCAACTCGATCTTTCTTTTCTCTTATCTGATGATAACACGGCTCAAGCAATATGCTTATAAGTAAACAACATGGCTAAATGTATCTCATCAGGTAGAAAACATGGGTAACTCAAAAGATCTCTCCCGTTTCATGGATCGATGACCCGGAGGTCCGAATGCGAGGTACGATAATTCGGGGTAAATAAATGGGTGCTTTAGATGATGGGTGAACTGTTTTTACTATACTCAATAGGGTTTATAGGTAGACTCACCGTGCAATGTAAGGATGGTTGCAATGGGTGGGCTAGCTAGCTGGGATGGCTGGGATTACTTACTGCTATACGGCAATAGGGGAACAGGTTATCCTATTTTCACTTACCATAATGCCACCTTTGGTTACTTCAATTTCCATTTGGATGTTGGCATTAGAGCTTTTTAGCTATTATTACTTCCCAACCCACCTTCTATCCACCTTTGATTAAGCTAATTTAATCTCTTGGGCTGTTGGTAAGGCCACCTTTTAACTAGCAAATTTACCAGGTACGAGCGCTGCTCTCTAAAGTAAAGGAGGGAGGGTAATCTCGTCTATGTCTAGCTGGTAGGATGTTTAGGCCTCCTGTCTAGTCCTCTCATTATTTGTCCGTCCGTGGTACACCTATTGGTAAGTTGCCTGTGGCCAGTGGGATCGCCTAGTAGTTCTTTCTTTGTTCGAGCGCCAGGGGCGAGCGTAGCTTGAAGTATTACCGTCTCGTGCAGTCAGTACTACTCTCTACTAGTGTTAATATATGATGTTGCCATACATATGTTTTACTTGTCCAATAAAAAGACCTAGCTGGGAAAATATTACCAGCAGACGAGATAATAGATATAGATATGTCCCTAGCCTAGAGAGTGTGCTTAGCTCTTAGCACGTGGGGCAGGGGAAATGGGCTTGCTGTCTACTTGCACCCCAGAAGTGCAGCCCGGGTTAGCCGAGAGGAAACGACATGGCCTTTTCTCTATATCTCTACGGGAAGGCATAATATCTACAGAAAGACCATAGATTATATATATGGGCACTTCTTAACTCTAGCGTTGCTGAGCTGGAACAGAATTCACAAAACCATCTCATTCGCTAGTTTGGAGCAATAAGATATATATTTTTGATGGTGTCACCACCACTTTTGTATAAACCTACTGAGCAGGGTGGAAAGAAATACAATACCTTCTATTCGTATCCTCACCCCCTCACCCCAAAAGCTCAGGATAGAGAATGAGGCTCGAAGTATCTTTACTAGGGGTTAATAGACTTCTCCCTCTTGGGCTAGGGACCACGCCACCTTTGCTGACTTCAATTCCCAGAAGGTCGGGGTCATTAAATAAACATTCATTACCGGCTACTTCCTTCGCAGCGCCCAGTTTCATTACTCAAATTCGATGGCGGCTCTCGTACCTCCACCACTTTTGTCAATCGGGTTCGTACCTTCACCCCCTCATCCTCCCGAAGGAGAGAGTCCACCGGTTCATAGCTGAGCTTGCGGATCGGCTTCTCACTGAGCTTGCGGAACTTACCTCACTCTTTTCTATTCCTATTCCTTCGCTACCGAACTAACCTTTCCGAGCCTGCCCGAAACAACCTGCATTGCCTGCATAAACCAAACTTACCGAATGTTCCGAAACTGCTCTTGAACCTTGATAGCCTTCGCTTCCCGAACCTTGACCGAGCTTGTTTAGCTTGAGAGGAACCTGACTTAACTCACCAACCTTTCCTCGCGCCGCCTATCCGCTTTCCGGACGAGAAGAGAAGCTGAACCTTACCTGTCCTATCCAAGCTACTCTAATGCCTGACCTTGAGACCTACTCTTACTCTGGTAGGAGGGGAAGGTGCGTTTAGCTCTTCCCCGAGGTAGGAGGGTGAGGGGCCCCCATTTGATAGCAATAGGCCAGGTTCATAGAGAGGATGCGCAAGCAGGCTGGCCCCAACACAAAAGGGCGAGGAATTTACCACCCCATAGGCCAGGTTAACAGAGGCGAATTTACCACCATGTGTTTACAAGACGTATAATTTAGAAACGATAGCTCCCTGTTGAGCGCTTCCTGATGTCCATGCTTACCGCTTCATTGACAGGCCTTTACTCAATGATTATGAATAAACCCCCCGTCGAATGAAAAAGATACTAATATTCGACCGGAATTCGGGCAGAAGTCGACAAAAGCAGAGGGAAAAGCTACAGACAGCAGGAGTCTCCCGGAGTAGTCCCCGAATCCAATTGATCAAATGAGCCAGATAATAGTAAATTTCCTATACAGGGAAGAAGGGAGCAGCTGAGAGATCAGCAGCGAATAGATAAGTATGAGTGAGATGGAGGGAATCGTAGCCAGAGGTATGAATGAACCAGAGTCGCTCACCCAGAGTAAGCCCACTGGCCTACGCTTGATGATCGTAGAATAAAATTGTACAACCTGAGATTCATGGATTGTTACAATTGACCAGCTATCAATATTAGAGCCCTTATGTTAATATTGTTTGGAATTGCAGGGCTTTATTTTTTTCCCTATGGTTACGAGGTTAAGGAAGGCCAGCAACGTTCTCATTGCATGGTCATGGGGACCTCTAGGATGGTTGATTCCCCACTAAGCCTTTACCCTTTAAACAAGATTCGCCGGACAGAGCAAGGTCGTGTGTGAATCTCTTCACTTTTTGTGTTTAACCGGTAGACTATTAATTTAAAACCATTAATATCCTCCTAATTCTTTCATTTAAAACCTCAAAAGAGAGAGTACATCAGTGGGAACAAGCACTCACCCAATTCGGGAAATAATGGAGAATTAACTATATATTGTCCCGGGCTTTAGTATTCAGTAAACCGCTCCTCGGGAATTATATATACCGTAAGCACAAATTGATCTACCGGAAGGAAGCTGGCGATGGAGAACCGTTGCCAAGACTTAACTCCAATATGGACTCGAGGAAACAATATTGATTTATATAAATCCAATGGCTTCAGGTTCGGTCGGGGCAGGAACAAAAGAAGTAGCGGAGGGCGGATGTAGTTCCCTCAGTGTGAAAAGTGCACCAATGCCAATAGCCAAGTCTGCCCAGAGTAAGTGTAAGTTGCTTAATAGGTAGGTCTCCCGCTAGCCGGTCATCCAATACCCAGTGTGTATTCACATTGTAACCAAGAGAGGCCTTGCCACAAAATTGATAATATACATTGTATATATACGACCCGGAGGTTACTTTCCCCGAGGTACGAGGTAATGACCCGGAGGTGCTACTGCTGGTGCTACTATACTTGTTGGGAATGATCCTGGGAATAATTATGATGCTGGAAATGCTGATACTAAGGCTGCTCTTGGAATTGCTGTTACTGGTACTGCTCCGGGAACTGAGGAAGCTGGGAATGCTCTAACTACCGCGGAATCCTATTTATCCTGAAAATGCTGGTAATGCAGCTGGTTCTACTGCTGGTGCTTGTTGTGATGATGCTAATGCTGCTGCTTATTTAAGTGCTGGGGGGTGCTGGGGATGATAATTCAACTGGTGCTAATGCTGCTGCTAATAATTATGCCAGTTAAACTTATGCTGCTACGGAAGAAAGAATTCTTATGCCGGTAATGGGGACTAGTTCAACAAGAATGGGGATAAGTATATATATATATTTATCCTTATTGGGATGGGAGATAAAGAGTCCTATTTTAAGGTACTAAGATTGTGTATAAGCTTTTAACAGGACTAGTTTAATGGCTGGAAATAGTACTGAACTAATCTTTATTGGGAGATATATATTCCTCCTTTTTCTGCCAAGAATAATATGAACTGCTCGCTCTTGGAATTATGTTTATTGAAATGATCCTGGGTATGCCAGGAATGCAGCTGGTTCAACCAATGCTAGACTGGAAATAATACTACTAATGTGGGTGAAACTGGTTATGCTGTTCCTTCAACTAATGAAGCTGAGAATGCTTTTATGGCTGCTCCTGGGAATGATAAGCCAGTTAAAAATGAAACTTTTGTGCTTTGAAGAGCGAATATAATAGTTAGTTTTTTTAGCTAATTAACTGCCTAAGCTTATACTGGAACCTGCCAGATTCGATGGAAGGAATAACTCTCTCCGAAAAGCCATAATTAAAAAAGTGTGATAAAAAAGTGATTTATTAACTCTGGTGGATTTACCGCCAATCAGACCTGTCAAAACGAGGTTTTGTTTTAGGAAAGGGGCATTTTATAGGGTATTAAATTACACGATTGCACTAGAGAGAGAGAGCTTAACGGGAACAATTGTTACTACCTGTCTTCTCCCTCGTCTTTAATATTATAAAGAAGAGATGGATGCACGATTGCAGGGACAGCGGAAACAGATACGGATACAGCTACGGCTACGAAAACAAACATAAAGTATATAGACGTATATATTATATATATATATAAAGCAGCTATGTGATATTGGCTATGGCTTATAGTGTAAGCTAAGTGCTCACAACGTAATAACGCCCACGACATCCCGGAATGACACTCCACTAACTACCGGCCTAACTCACCTAATTTTCCTGCCTATATATACCGATTGGTTCTCTATGACTTGGTCCTCTGTCTCTGTTACTGGTGCTCGTTCCTAAAATCAGGGGTCGTCGGATTGGGCAGTAGCAGTAAAAAGTAGGTAAAGGCAAGCGTCCCATAAAGCAAAAAGGCAAATGGAAGATAGGGTCCTCAAAGGTAAAAGATTCGGGAAAAAACAAGCTAAGTATTTATTGGGTGGGGGCGGGTAGACTAATAGCCAGGGGTGAAGGCATATTCTGTAGTATTACCGGCTCGTGGTATCCAAAGTGTCCTTCCTTACCTTCTGGTTGAGTTGTTTATGTAGGTTCGAGAGTATTTTGGCCTGTGGATATATGTAATGGGGCTTTATACGGAATCCTAAAGCGGACCTCATAGTAATTATATAGACTCCATAAGGCGTACAATAGAAAGCGAACATCCCTAATATGTACGACTTAAATACATACGTAATTCAACGGAAATAAAGAGTCGTGTTATATGGGTACTGGTATCTAGCGAACAAACAACGGCTAAGTGACTACGGCTGTCAAAGGTAAGGGGAGGAGGGCAAGGTCTCCATAGGTAATTTAAGGTCGGGAAGGGGTAGTAAGTTGTTTGGTCATTGGTATGATGGATGAGTTTGCAAAGGCTATTTCCACCCCAAAGCTGTAGGTCTGAGACAGAGGTGTTAAAGACTAGTCCCAAGGCAGTAGGTACCAAGAAATAAAATTTTTCATTATGTTTCCAGGTGATGCAGCTCATCATAGCAAAGGTAAGTAAAAGTGTCCAAGCCTTCATTAATATGGTGCTGTAGTTTGTAAATACAAGAAGGCAGCTACGGTTGATCCGACCTTTCCAATACCAAAATACAAAATGAAAGTAGACAAGGAGAATAATCAGAATAATAGGGGTTGTAAAAGTGTTAACAAAAACTAATACAAATAGCTCTATGTAGTAGGAAAGCATGGAATGCTATAGGGCAGTTCCCACAATCCCAACACAATGGATTGTTCCTCTGTAACACCCGCTCAACTTCTATTAATTGCGTGGTACTGTCCAGTCTGTCTTTATTTTGATCCAGGTCCGAGGCGGGGTTAGCGGGTGGTTAAGTTAGTAAGTGAGTTAGTGAGCGGTGAGATGCATGCGTGAGGGTTCCCCAGGCCCAGGTCAGAGCTGGGGTACTACAGATTCACTTATTATATTATCTATGTAATTATCCAACAGCTTAACAACTACTTATAGCGTGCTTACTTAAGTTCCTCCTTGTCAAAAATACTATTTGGATTGTGAGCATCCTATTCGTTATTCTAGGCAGCAGTACCAAAAATCTTTCGTCCAGCCGTCTGGCTAACAAGCAATCATAGGCAAGCCAGGAGTGCTTATACTAGCCGCTGGGTTCAACCAGGCCCGCCGGGTTTTCTCCCGTCGAGTAGCAATAGCGTTAAGCTTTATTTAATTGTTGTCATTTAAGTTAGTTAGGTGGTAGCAGCTCTAGTCAGGCTCTGAATCTCTGGCTGGTTATTACTCCACAGCTCCACTAGCTCTACTGTGAGAAACAAAACAGGTTTCAAATTGCATATCTGCGTTTGCAAGGTCCCTACTTGTTAATCTACGATCTCGCCATGGTCCTGGGCAATTCCCAAGCCCCTGCCATAAGGCCAGTCCCAGTGGATTCATTTGCAATATGGGCAGGTCTAAACTCGCATATCTTCTACGTTGCACTTAGACTCGCATAGATACTTGGCTCCTAGATTATACTAATTCCACTTCTATGGGGCCTATCTATTTGATTTACCTGGGACTACTCTGAGTTGGCACAAGATTATTTAAAAACATATCCCAATTGCCATTGCCATACTGCGATTCTAGTGCTTAGCGGAAAGTTAATAAACTAACTCTATTTAACTCCACAGCCCAGAGAAACAACTATAGTTCTAATTAGTTATTAGTGCTATACCCCTGTCCTTGGAAACAACCTTAGTACCCTTCCTTAGTCCCTAGCCTTATTGATTAGTTATATGTGGAAAGCCTGTAGTCCGTTAAGTTATCTATGGATGACACCACTAGCACTTGAGACTTAGAAGTGCAGCCTTTCAGCAAGAGACACACTAGTCCGTAGTCCAATGCACTACTTATGGTGCTGGCTTCCACTAATCAAAGGAAATAGGATATTATATAAGTTATATATGTAATTATGCCATTATATGCTATTATATTCAATGGGCATACGTACGAGAATATACTAATTGTAGTGGCATGTTTAAGAGAATATTCCATAACTCCATACTCACTCAGTACCCTAAAACCTACGCCTTTTTACTATCCTTATTTTTTATCTATACCCTCACCCTAGATCTTTAAATCCACCTAGATCAGATGTACACAAGATTTTTTTACGTTAGCTCAAGCCGGGAATACTACAGTACTACGCCTCAACCCCCGGTGATTTGTAGACCTAGGCGGTGGGTTAGCTCAAGACCTACTTCTCTTCGCCAAAGGACATTTTCGCACGCTGTAGTAACACTTCCTGTAATCCACTCCTACCTAGGCTGTCCTACCTAGGCTGTATAGAGTGGTACCCAAAGTTATAAGTAGTAGTAAGCTAATGAAAAATATAAAGAAGATTATTCCCATCCATATCAAAAAGGGAGAAGGTTGGAGGCAGGAACAAAGTTTGGTTATTCTGGTCGATTCTAAAAGGGCTCCAAACACGTATTTTAGTAAAACAATATTTGTTTTTATGGGGTAATAAGGGGGTTTCCTTTGGGTTACCGAACTCGCTTTTGTAAATTGGTAACTTGACTCCGTGCAAAAATTCCCCGCCCCATCAAACCCAATAATACTGCCCCAATATGTTTGTTTATCTTGTACTCGTATTTGTATCTGGTCAGTGAACCTATCTATTTATATGATATATGGGGAAAAAAGTGAAAGCGAGGGATGGAATGAAAAGTCAAAGCAAGCAATGGACATCCTTCCTAGCACCAACCTGCCTAGCCTGCCTAGCTCACTTTCTTTTAGAGCATAACCCCCCCCCTTAATCACCAAGAGATAAGGCCAAGGCCCACTTCACTAGCAAAGAGGAAGCAGAAAATAAGTTACCCATCGTTTAAACCTTAAGACATTGGAACCATGTTGTTTACTTACAAGTAGATTTATATACCCTTTTTATCGACAGATGAGTTCAAAAAAGGATAAACGCATAGAAAACCAATTCTTCTGCAGCTAATGCTGCTGGTCGGAAAGAGCGGCCAGATGCGCTAGGTAGGTATGAGGGAGGGATAAACAAGTTGATACTCCATCTTTAGGTTGCCTTGGCGTGGGGCAAGGCGCAGACACAAAGCAAAGTTTGGTTATACATATATTATAAAAATTTCTCATTCAATATTTGTTTATTACGAAAATTCGCCATTTCATGATCTTTATCTATAATTGGCTGGATGAAATATTTTGCGAGAGGAAAGAGGACAGAGCCGGGGGGAGGGAATAGGTTGTTTAGCCAGTCACGCTTGTTAGGGGGTGGCATTCATCCTGGTCAGAGAGTGGCATTCGCGCTTTTCAGGTAGGGTAGTTTCTTTCATGTTTGTCAGGTTGGTTCTTTCGCACCGGTCAATTGCCTTTATACAGGATACAACATAACCTATTAGCTTTATGGTACGCTATTGGCCTATGCTTTACTTTACTTCCTACCGCTATTAACATCATGAACCCAGATTAGAAACAAGCACCGGTTGAGCTTATCGCGCTAACAACTGGTTTATAAGGATGGATGGTTTGCTACCCAAACAAAACCCGTTACCCCTACCGAGCCCGCTGCTAAATTGTTACAGCCATCACCCCCGCTTACACTTGTGGATAGTGAAAATATACAATATCTGTCTGGTCTGGTAAGGTTTCATCACAGCTGGTATCTGGGCGCAAGTTACGGTTACAGGCAGGGCTTATCACGGAAGCA
Organism: Larix sibirica; assembly: GCA_004151065.3. NCBI lineage: Eukaryota > Viridiplantae > Streptophyta > Pinopsida > Pinales > Pinaceae > Larix > Larix sibirica. The sequence continues at coordinate 38,598 of NWUY0304356472.1, forward strand.
CTTTTACAGTGAGGTGAGTCAGGACATAATGACTCAGGACCAGAGACTCAGTAAGGACCAGACCGGGGGTATCAGAACATGGCTTGTCTTTATCACCTTAACATTATGCCCTAGGGGGTAGGTTCATGAGAGAAAAGAAGATCGTTATTGAAAAAATTATTATAAAACAGTTGCAAAAGCCAAAATACTAATAGAAACTGGTCTGGTCAGTGATTAGGCCGATAGCGCAAATTCGACGGACGCTACCGTGAGAGTAAGGAAGGGGCCAATACTAACTGAAGGCTAGTTCCACCAAAGGATGCATAGGCTTTAGTTTCTAGGTAAGAGGGTAAGACTGAAGTTAAGTATGTAGGGGTTAAGTTTCCTAGAATAGTTTCAGGTCCCAAGGCGGAGGTTCCTCTCAAGGCAGAGAGAATAGGCGGTTCTAGAGCTGAGGTTCCCAAGGATAGTTCTTACTACCCAAGTAGATAAGAGCAGAGGTTCAAAAAGTATAGTCCAAAGGCTGTAAGACTGTAGGTAAACTAATTGAATCGGGCTTTGCCTACGCAAAATAGTAATTATAATAACTATAGCTAGAAGTATAATTTGGTTATTTTATTGATTTATTTGACAGACACATTTAAGATCTCTTTATTCACCCCTAACATTGGCCGTTTCCCATAGTAGTGAGAAGGATAAAGTCAGAAGTTGTACTTGCCATAGAAAGGACGTATCCATGTGAGCTCATATAGTAATAAGAAAAGAAAAGGTTTGGGTGTAATGGTCTGGTACTAAGATTTGTGGAAAGGTGAAGGTTCGGCTAAAGGTGGTGCATCAACAAGGGTGGTTAATCAACTTGCCCCCAGGACTTACCGATACGGAACACCTTACTACATTTATATTCTCTCGGGAGGTGAATCCACTTCTCTTTTTCATGGCAAGGACGTAGAGATTTGATAAGACAGTTGGACTAAAGCAAGTAGTAAAGCGGAAAACAACTAGTAGTTTTTACACGGTAAGCTTAAGTTAATACAATAGCTTTTCAACTCTTTTTTCAAATAATGTTACAGTAAGGGGGTTGGTTTATCCGGCCGGTGCTTATAAGAGAAGAGTTCATAGCAGTCCCGACTCACTAAGCGCTTCAATACAATTTATAGAAGAAAGAAAGACACTTAGGGGAGCGGCAGTTGCCCAACCAACGGGGATATAGAGTTAGTTGCCCAGTGCTCAATTAACCTGCCCTCACGGACCGACCCACCTGTCTCCCATGGGGGGACATTGCTTGCTAAACAGAGATAGAGATAGACCTGGACGTAACAGAGCGGCCAGATGAGAGATACTAGGAGAATGGATGAAGTATAGCAATTTTTATGGCCTTCCTTCTGACAAATAACCTTACTGCCTTCTCTATTCCTTCCCTTATGAACGACTAGGACCGTGGCATAACGCTTTGCTCAACAAAAACAACCACCGATTCTTAAACCTACCTTGCGACCTTCCCCTTCAATTGTTCTTCTGTTCTTAACTACCCCAAAAGAGTAGTAAATATAATAATAAAGGGGTTTATATAAGAATGTATATTATGTAAATCAATGTATGAAGTAATTCTATCTCTCATTTGGTGGCAACTTGGAATATGGGTTGTATTGCTAACCCAGTGGTTGCACATATTCATTTGTAGCACCTCTTCGTTCACTTCACCCCTTCCCCTCTCTTCGTGAGGGTCCCAAAGGCCGGGTCCCTTTGATGAATAAAGAGTAGTAGCTGGCCCCTTTTATTAGATTTGCTCAGTCCCGCTCCGCACCACAGAATAAGGTAGTAGCTCCGCGAAGGCTAAGCCACCTAAGACCACTATGGCAATAAAACATAAGTGTATCTCCTTTCTATAATATAATAGAGGGTCAGATTCAGCATAAATTCATAAATGTCCCCACCCACTTATCCAAAAGCATGGTTCTTGCCGCTGTAGGGCCGTTGGGTGATCCCTTGCTCTCACGTCCGAGTGTTTGCTCGTCGTTTAGGCCGGTGAGTGGCATTTATCCTCATTAATCCGCCTCCGGGGGTTATTTGCACCTGGATAGTACAGGACCCTGGTGCCGCCGCCGGACTGCCTTTTCCGGCCGGCCTTACTCCACCCTGTTGTTGCAACTATACATTAGCCTTGCGACGAGACGCGGACATTACCCATGCTGCGGTTCCCTCCGGTCCGTTCCCGGGTCGGGTTAGCGTAACATCCGAGCAATTGCCTCCGCGGATACAAACGCGCTCACGAGGAGGGGCGCACAATAATATAATACCCAATAGATGCTTCGTTAGGGACCATTTGAGCTGCAGATTGTACTCCTGGAAAAGCATATTGAAGAGGGGAGTTCCTTCCAATAATCAACGAGAATATAATACCCCCCATTAAGTAACTTAGGAAGGGCTCTCAGCTCTCTTAACTTGCCTCTACGCGTACCTGCCTCTTTACTGATTCTCTACTGCCAGAGAATCAGTCCCTAACTGATGGATGGATGTAAGGCTAGCTGGGATTGATGGCTAGTTTCAATATCAGGCTAGCTGGTGGGCTTATATACCCCTTTAATAATTGAATTTACCATTTCAAAGATTGAATGTACACATAATTAAAGCGGACATAATATGCTCAACTGAAAGCTCACTGAATTATAATGGTCGATAGGTCAAACTTCTGTTCTTTCCAACTGCTACTGGAAATATCCTGGTCATTATTGTCTTGCTTGTCCTGGTTATAATGAAGCTGCTGGTGCTGCTTTTGCTGTTGGGAATGATGATCCAACTGCTGTTTATTCAAATAACCCAGGTAATGCTGCTCTTTTAACTGCTTCTTCCACTGCTTATCCTGGAAATGCTGGTAATTATAATGATGGGGGGAATGCTTCTACTGCTGCTCTTGGGAATGAAGCTGGTTAACTTATGCTGATAAGAATTATGCTTCTTCAATTGATTATGGAAATGCTAGTTCAACTGCTTTTGGAAATGATTCTGGAACTGACCCTGGGAATCATGCTCCTTCAACTGATAATGGGAATTTTGCTGCTTGTGTCGGGAATACTTTTGATACTGGAAATGCTGCTACTTCAACTTTAGAATAGTCTTTCCAGGAAGGAGCATTGTGAAAATAGCCTGGAAGCCCAGAAGCATTTGAAATAGTTCCTTCTAACCCAATTTACCATCTCGAGAGGCTACCTTTCCATATAGAATTTACCACTTGGAAAAGGCGTTTTGACTCTCACAAATATAAAGTTCCAGGGCGTTTCATTATTCTCCCTATAGGTAGGCATACGCTACCTTTTCACTCTACAACTTACAGTCCCCTCCCTTTGTTACCTTTATTTGAGGCTCCCATTTTTATAGTGGTGATAGGCTACCTTTGTGTCTTGAATTAACCACTTTGATAGGGTCCTTATCACTTTCCAATTTACCATCTCGGTAGGCATATGCTACCTTTAAGAATTGAAATTACCAGTCAGTTCACAGTTTATCTTTGTTCTAGGGCCCCTACCCGTTAATATGGGGCTCGCCCGTCCCAGATCAATTTGCTAGTTTAAAGGCCTTCATAGTTTCGTTCAACAAACCTGGTTAGCAAGCGTTTGGTTTTTATCTGGTTATACCTTCGTTTGAAGGTTTTGCATAATAGCCGCTTACTTCAAAGCCTGTCAATTAACCTGCCTCATTTCACTAGCAAGCCTTCGATGTCTACTTGGTAACCAAACCTTATTGATCTACTAAGCCCTCAACCCTAAACCCCGTCACCTGGCCCTTAAAGCCAAGTCCCGGCCCTCAACTAAGCCAAGTACCTTATCTGCCCGCATACACATCATACATGCCACATCCACCAGCATGGGAGACGCCACTGCACGGCATGGGAAGGAAGGGTAAGAGGCCACCCGGCAGAGCCGGTCATAACCCTCACAGTTTTGGTTGGTCATTCAAGTATTGCTGATGGTTGTTCATCTATCCCCGCTTAGTTATATTGCTGAATCCCCCGGTTCCAGATTGACAACTCGTTGTTCCAGATTGACTCCCACAATTGACTCCCACGGTAGTGTTATAGAGACCCTGGTTCATACATATTTGTGACTGGCTTCCATCTATCCCCGATTAGTTATAAAGTCTTGAGAGAGCTCCGGTAAAAGAATAGAGACCTGCTAGGTATGAGACCCGCTAGGTTATAAATCTGGTGAAAGAGCCCAGGTGGGGATCCTGTTTAAAGAGCGAGATACGAAGGGAGGTTTTTTCAAGTATCTTGCCCAATCAATTATGGCCTGGTGGGGATTCTATTTAATCCATAAAGTGAAACGTCTCCATGGCAATATCCTATATTGACGTCTCGGACTGGGCCTGGACAAGTTAAACGTATCCATGCAAGTTCGGTATAAAGAAACAACATAAAGCAGCAGGTTTAAATAAAGCAGCTGCTAGTAAAACTTATAGCGACATCATATATTAACACGTAGGGACCATACCAAGTATAGTAACCAATCTGACACGGTAAGTTTAAGACAATTAGCCTTACGGGCCTCTTTCTATGGTGATGAATAAACAAGGTGAATCAACATGACTTACAATACGGAACCGCCAGGTTCCTACCTCCGCTGACCTTTGCTGATACGGAACACCAAGGCGTTCCTACAGTCGACTAGAACACATATAAAAACTTCTTCAATAAAAGGCATTCTTAAAAAATAAGAATATCCATTTTCTTGTCCCGATGAGGAAAGGCCCTACATATTTCCCATCACAATTAGGTTGTTACTGATGGAAAACGCCGAACGATATAAGTTTTTCAATCTTTTATATGAATTATAACGTATATATGGCATTTAAGTCTGTTCCAACTAAACTATACGGATCTTCCGCTTAGAACTAGCTGGAGCTTTCACTATAATGAATCCATTGCGCCTAGCAGATTGCAGCTACAAATTATAGGCAAGGACGTAGAGATGTTTGTTGTACTTGCCATAGACAGGACTTCTCCATGCGAGTCTAAGGTAAACGTCTTCATGCGAGTCGCATAACGGATTAGTTATAGTTTATGTAGACTAGTGGGTCCGAACTATGGGTCCACGGAGAACTTGGCACGAAAACACATCCTGAGCACGACGGGGATCGAAAACAGGTCACGTGTCCAGGGGTATCAATTAACAACTGGTGGTCTCACGTCCAACTGGTCACGTACTGGAGCTTCAAGCACAAAGTATAGGTCATGCGGATTGTGGGAATGGGGTAATTTTAACCTACCAACCTGCATCTGGGGTATAACAACTTGGATATCATACCGGCCATTGAGTATAAATAGATTTCTTGTTATAATGGAATTATAAAACGTCTATATGGTTAGATCATATAGTAATATGACGTAGGCACCATACCAAGTAGAGTCAGTGGATTCTCTTAGCCCAGCTCTGGCATCGGCCGGCACCAGGCTTTAATGGATTGACAGCGTCAACTAGCCCGAACTAAGATATATGGCACTACTATGGGTGGACGTCTCCATGCAACATAGTATATGAAAACTTATCCATCAATTGAAACCTGCCATAGCGCCAGAACGTAGAGAGCATGGCCTACCAGCAAGTACCGATAATGCATATACACCTGGATTGAGTACCGGCATTGAGTACCATCCATCATTGAGTACAAGCCAACGTAGAGTACCAGCATCATTGAGTACAAGCATCGCCTCTTGTATTGACTAGCGACCATCAGCATAGATTTAAGTATAAAGAAAGCTAAGCATCTACATCAACAGTTGTATATACACCTGGCTTGGTTCCTTGTTGAGTTGAGCCTTGCTTTTATCCTTACGGACAACGTGGAACCTATACCAGAAGCCTAAACAGGCCCAACAGAAAGAACAATGGTATTGAATCACACACCTTTCTAATATAATTAAACTCTGTACTCCCAACGGGTATCTATTACAACTGTGCTCTATTCACGCAACAAGGTTACTCTTTTATCTTTTCTCTGCTCATGGGGAGAGAAGTCTTATTATCTGCTCATCTGTATCTGCAAATGGGAATCCATATCTGTTCCATACACGCCCAGCTCCCAAATGAATGATTGCCGCTCAAGGGGATCTATTCCACCTGTTATCAAATAAACCAGCTGGTACAATAGCTATCTTATGCCAACAGCTAAGTTCCACCTGCTGCAGTTCTCTTATAAACCTGCCCAAACAAACTCAGTAAGACCTTATCTGCCCACGGGGAGCTATTAAACTTGTTCCCATCAAAAAAAGCTGTTCCCAATAAGCTAGTCTCGGTTCATTTACATTTACTAAGGAGGCATGGGACTAAAGAAATAACCTTAGGGCTTGAACCAAATCAAGTAAGAAAGCAAGTCTGGACTCCAGAACAATGCATGGACTAAGAAAGAGAGTTTAAGGCTTATTGACCAACTAAGTCATGGACTTCAGCTGCTAATAGTTTAGCTTGTAGTAGAGCTTGTAAGTAGAAGAGCTGTGACAGCAAGCACGGAAACAGCTCATAGTTCTGACTCGTAGGATTTAAGCTAATAAAGTCGTACTTAGAGCTAGGGCTTGAACTAAGCTTAAGGCTAAGGCAAATGACTCCAAATACTTAAGCTATTAGTAGTAGTTCTTTCGGAAACAGCTTAAGACGCTGGGAAGCTTTTTGAAAAAGAATGGAAACTGGAAACTAGACCTTCTGATTATTCGCTGACGCTCAGGAAGCACAACCAGAATATTATAAAAGTATTCTAAGGTAGCTCCGGACTAATAGGAGGAAAGAGACAAAGTTCAATCTTACGATCGGGCCTTTTTATTGGAACATAATGGACATGGTAAGTCTTTAGTGCGAGTACTACGGGGAACCAACTGTAAGCTAGTAGTGACTGCTTAAGGTTTAAACTGGCTTGAATCTATTTAAAAGAATGGAGACTTACTTAAAATAACCCTAGAATAAGCTATAAGAAAGGGATTACTATTCTTTTACTTCTCCATTCCTTATTGGAATTAGAAAGAAAGAGGCAATTAGCCAGAAGCAAAGCTATTATTTGCATTATATATGTATCTTCCTTATTATTGGACAAAGTGACAACTTTTTCTGATACTACTAACATCTCCACGTGCCACATATCTACGTTTTAACATGCAATACTCCTTGCAGATATACGTTTAACTTCTCCTTATAGTTCACTCTATTTAGTTAACAGGTGCTAATACAATGGGAATCGCATAGGGTTCTCAGTTATAGATAGATGTCATTCTTTTATTCATATTTCCAGGATGCCTTTCATTCCCTGGGCGGGGATACTACGCTTTGGCCGGATACTTCTGGATGCAAAAAGGAAATAATCTTTGATGGCTGGCTGGCAGCAGGATATATATATATTTTTTTTTCCATTGATCGATCAAGGCAGGAACATATGAGCTTTTATTATATTAACAAAAACTCTTGCATTTTTGCTTTTTCAGCTAATGAAATCTCTCTTTTTAGCGCAACCTCAATGACTCATCGCGGGTATCTAAATACTTTTTTTATTACTAAATTCTGGCATCTCATGAGCGGAGCCGCTTGTCCTTCCGAGGGCAAGGATGTTTTTCTATATTTAACAGGATTTATTCTTTCGCTTTGAGCTCGGCTTTGATACTTGGTTCGGATACTTCGATCAGCGCAAGCAACAAGTTCGGGTACAAAAGAATATCTTACAAAAACGCCTCATTCGCCCCTTTCAGCTCATAAAATAGAATCTTGAGCAGGGCCGAGCGGGTCATCGAGGGCAATAACATTATTTTCTTCTTAATCCAGATTGGCTTTTCATGAAGTTTCTCTACAATTGGCAGGATGCCTTTCTTTTGCAATCTACTTTTTGAGGTCGACCCATAGCAGGTAATAATCTAAAATTATTATTTCTCAATAGTGGCATTTCATAAATTTTCTCTATATTTGGCAGGATGGATTCATACGCTTGCCTGGTAGGGAAGGAAGGGAGTTAGGAACCGCTCCACAAAAAACAGACTGCAGCAATGGCTCGGGCCCGTAAACTCCCCCCCTCTAGATCCCGCAACTATTCTTGGATCCTAAACAGTATAGAACAGCTTTTTGCAGGGATTCACTTACAGCTTAAGTACGTGGGATATCCTTCGACAACTTACAGCATGAGTTTGTTGAGTTATGAATTAACTTATCCCCCATGAGTCCTTGGGAATAAATCGTTTTGATACACTTACAACGTTAGTCCGTGGGGTTGTTTGATACACTTACAACGTTAGTCCGTGGGGTTGGTTGATTAGTGGCGTTCACATACCAGGAGACCTCCGGGGTAAACACAAGAGCTGACCGGTCATGGCCCAGAGCGCGGAATAAAGAAAGAAAAAGAGCATATTTCATATATAATGTAAGCCCTATATATTTATACGGATTACAGGGTTCTATTTTTGACTAAGCTACAACGTCGGGAGCAAGCACTCAGTAAACTTAATACGGATACCACAAAACACTCTAATTTGACATTATTATAAAAAAATAAATCTTCTTTTAAGCAGGTCCAGTTGGGAATGACTCATCGCGGGCTCTAAAATGAACTTTTCATTTATAAATATTTACATTTAAGTACGTTTATATAGGCAGAATGCTCGCATTGGATGGATGGCCGAGGATAATACCACGCTTTGCTGGGAGCCTTCGAATGCTAGAAGCAAGGATTTCAATTCATGGATTGATGGCAGGGAGGCTCTGGACGGCAGGAGATCTATGTTTACCTATGGGCGGATCGGAGCAGGCGATAATATAGAAAAAGTAGTCGCTTTTCAATTGAAAGAAATTAACCAAAACTACCATTTGCCATAATCTCATATATAATGAATGCACCTACTACTTGGGAAACTCATCCAATTCCTACTTGAGAAGAGTTTAGAAATCAGACTTGGAATCTGCCCTGGAAAACGCCTTGGGAACAGTTATCAAATAAGCCTTTTGTTACTATGCCTATGACCTCTTGGGTGGCATCCTCGCAAAATCAAACCTTTTTATCTTATCCTTTACACCCCTGCTAACTTCACGCTTTGAGCAATACGCCTTACAACGGTCCAATGGACAGTATTAAATCCAGTAGTCAGTTGATACACCCACATTCAGGTTTGGCGTTTACTCATACCCAACGCTTTGAGCACAACCATTAGAACCTTTCAACCAGGCAGGAAGCACACACCAACGGATCTTTAGTCTCGGGATAGCTCGAGTCGAGAATACTTCAGTACTTCGCTCCGCCCCCAGGCTATAAGCAAAATGCCCCGGGGTCCCCCGTCTTCGTTTCCCTGATAGTACTTTACGGAGGATACACCTTCCACACTCTTCTCTATTAGCTTTATGGTCTTACTTCCTACCGAGCCTGCTACTTACTCGTTACAATAACCCCCCCACTTAAAATGGATAGTAGATTGGATAGAGAAACAATCTTGTCTGGTCAGGTATACGAAGGAGGTACCGGTCATAGGGGCTGGTCTTATCTGGTCAGGTCTCCTCTTGGATGATACGGGCAGGACTGGTCTATCAGGGCTAGTCTCATCTGGGCGGGTATAGATACTATCCAGTGAGGACTGGTCAGGTACGGCTATCTAGGCAAGGCTTATAATAGTCTTATACAATGAGAGCTGGTCAGTTAGGACCATTAAATCATAGCTAGCCCAATTCTACTAAAAGGAATATTTTCAGGATCGAGGGCAGTGTCTCCATCTGTCCAGGTCCGTTCAGTGGGAACACGTCATTCATTCCTGGGAGGTTTGTAAGGTTAATCACTGCACCCACCTCTTTCATTTATTGGACCACCCCGCTCTTATTAATATGTGGGCAATCAATCAAATCCAATCACTCACTCCTAATTGTTAGTGCACCCACCTCACACGAGTTCACTTCTGCCACTTCACTTTAACTTCTACTTCCATTTCCGCTCTGTCTATTCTTGTTCACTAATTGAAGTCTGTATCATGTTCAGCATCCTGGGATTGTTCCAGGATAGTGGGGGTAACGGGGGACCCTTGTTCA
>NWUY0304357160.1:0-10194 GCA_004151065.3 Larix sibirica
GCTTGGATGACCGGTTGACGGTTTGCTTGACCTAACATCCACGATATGTGGGGAATTTTGTTGGGATTTCCCATGCGTGTGTTATCTTTCCTTAGTTCCTTTAGAATGGCGGGAAGGTGGTATTTTCCGCGTGAAAAACAGACTTTGTTATCAAGGTGTTGCACAGTTACTATCAAATGTTCTAGATTTTATATTCATGATGCACATGTTTCTATGACTAGATTCATAAACATGAAAGCTCAAGCAAATAAATAACAAATTGGTGTCCATTGTCCAAATAGTTAGAAGTTCTACTTGCAAGCATTATTATTACTTTGTATTATGTAAAGAATTTATATTACAAAGAATAGTAGAAATGAAATTGTAACCTTGCTTTGATGAAATACAAAGATAGATACATTAAAATTGGTATCAAAGCTATAATATAGCAGTGGAGGTATTGTTGGTGAACCTCTAGTGTATTTCAAGCTAAGTTTGAAGGCCACCAACAATGGAACTTGATGTTGAAATTGTCTTAGATTTGTTGTAATTTGTATTTTTTTTTAATTTTTGGGTTTTGAGTAAAGAGCATTGTCCATGATTTATCAGGGTACTTCCTTTTGGTAGACTAAAGGTGATTTTATTAGCATTCTTACATATACCTTTATGAAGTGATTCAAAGCTCTTCTGGTAATTCTTCTTGTTGATATATTTAAGGAAGTCATGGATGCTTTTTTGGTGGTTAAATTTAATTGATCTTATCCATGTTTTTATGTTGTTATTTACTGCTAGTAAGTGCACCTTGGTTATTGAAGTTATTGTTTGTTGAGATAAGTTCTTCTTGTGGATAAATGTTGACTTGGAAACTAGTTGTTATTCATCAAATTGAGTGCCTTCTTTGTTGGTTTTTAAATGGATATGTCCTTAGGGGTTTCATGTGTTTTAAAGGGTCTCTTTATCTTAGTTTAGGCACTTTCTTTAAAATCACTTTAATTTTTATTTTAAATCATGTATTCTAGAGGTTGTTCTAAAGTTAGAATCTTCTTGATTTGAATACACTTGGGAACTCTTGTGCTCCGTTTTGTTAAAATAAGATCATGGGGATTTTACATCGACAAAAGCTTTGTTTTGCATTTTTTCCATTTGCACGTGGTATAAAAGAGGAACAAAAATAAGGGAGATATATTGTAATTGGTTTGGAGGCCAAAGAAAGTTCAAAGAATAAATTGATTCTCCATGGAAAAAAATGTAAACCGTGTACTGTTGAAGTCTATATAGCAAATGCTTTTAAAAATTCAGATTGTGATGCTTCGACATTGACAAAGACATAGTCATCAATATTTAAGTTAAAATACTTATTATAAAAATTTTGAAATCTTCTCATAAAGAAGATATTTCGGCAGTCAAGGAGTTGTCTTATTTGAAACCATACAAGTGTGAGGCATTGAAAATTTAATGGAGAAAATTTTCATCCTTGAAAAACTAAAGCACAATTATTTTTAATGGGAAAGAATTTTTAACAAATGTAAATGCAAAGGAGAAAAAACAAATAATCCAACAAAATGGGAGATTAGACATTATAGGAAAAGCTCTTATTAGGATAGGCATCATTGATTCTAAAGTTCACCATTTAGATTCGACAAAAGTCAATCAAGAGATTTGGAAATTAAGTCAACCATCTATATTTGACAAAATTCAGTAAAGAGATTTGGAAATTTTGGGGAAAAAAATTAAACTAAGTCCAAAATGCAAAGTTTACCTTAAATTATGATTTTTTTGTGTAAGGATATCAAACAAATAAATTTAATGGTAGATCACATAATCAAACCTCACTTATTTTATAGTGCACTAAAGTTGCGGTTCAAGTTGAAGACAAAGATGCACATGCATTGCTTTTAAAAACACTACCCTCCTAGTATTGTAGTGAGGATGTTATTTTAGTGCTTGTATCTAAAGAAAAATTATTAAGGCTAGATGAAAGTGAACAATTTGAATATGTATTTTATTGAATGAAGAAGAATGGAAATGAAAACATATAGGAACTCAATCAAGTAACATAATTTTTTTTTTTTATAATTTGCTACTATTGTGGTAAGCCAAGGCTAGGACCTCAAATATTCTTAATGTTAATATTGTCAAGGAACATTTGATATTGATGATGTAGGTGAGGAGTTTATGTTCTCAATAGGTTTTGGATGCTTGAAGGTGGACGGAATTTCTTTGGAACCCCCTTGTTTGAGGAATTGTGGTCATGTTTATATGGAGGTCTACAAATCAATTTTGGGAGCATCGAAGTTGAGTGCCATATATACACAAGATGAAAGAATCATAGATAATTTTTTCAGTTTTAGTTAGAATTTTTTGCATACTCCTATTTTGAGTTGGGTTAAGATTTTGAGTTTGGTTGAGAAATAGATCACTAGCCTCTTCCAAATTTTTTGTTGTTTTATGAATTTTAATGTTGAGAAGGTGAAATTTAGGGATATCATTTTGATGATAATGGAGAGTGTTAGAATATAACACCAATGTAATATGTATTAAATGTTTTAAGATATAGCTACACATTTACACATATAATAATAGTTATAAGATCAATTGTGTCAATTATTCTTACTTAACACTTTATATAAGTATAATGCATATAATATAAATGTACTATTTACTAATAGAGTTTAATTTTATATATTATTCTTTCTTCATCTGACTAACTCTAAAGTACATACCATTGCAAGTTGTTTTTACAAACACTTTATATAAATGTAGTGCATGCAATATATATGTTACTATTTAATTTTAATTTTATATATTATTCTCTCTTCATTTAATTAAAGTATATACCATTACTTATAAATGGTTTGATTTTAAGTATTAATTATTCTTTTTTCATTTGAACAACTCTAAATTACATACCATTGCTTATAAATTGCTTTATTTTAAACCCTAATCATTGCTTATAAATTGCTTTATTTTAAACCCTAACCATTGCTTATAAATTGCTTTATTTTAAACCCTAATATGTAACTTGCAAAATAATGTGAAAAATCTTTCTCTTGTCTTTTCTTAAAGTGCATGCATAAAAAATTCTTGTGTATTGAATCAAAGTCACAACCATCGATAACATGTTCACAATCACAAAGCAATAAAATAAAATAATAATAGTCATATTTGAGCACTGTCCCATAATCATGAAAGTCACATAGCGAAGCGTGATCCATCACATAACAAAATCTCCCATTCCATGTTAAAATAGCATGTTCGAAAATAGTAGTGTAATTAGTGTGTAATTCACAGTATAAATTTAATACATTTAATAAACATATATTATAAATAACGATAATTTAAATATAAAAAGCCTATAGTGTAGAAATTGAGTTTAGTATGTAGTATATATCGGTGTTATCCCATGTTGATAAGGACTTAACAAAGTATGGCTATATGCCAAATATATATGGTGTATGATTGTAATTTATTAAGAAAATACAAATAAAGAAAGCTCGTGTAAAAAGAACCTTGAAAATGAATTTTATTGAGATTTATTATTTTATTGTTAATAAGTGATTATTAATTTTGAGGAGAATCGAAAACACACCTTTATCCTATCCACCTAGTTACGGATTCAACCCGGGGTATCACTCTTATATTCCTCCCTTGCCTCAAGCCACTAGGCCCCCTAGAAAGGGATAGATGGGGCTACGCAAATCTTAAAACGATCTCTCACTAACAAGCACTCAATGAAGGTCAACTACTTTACTTCCATTCTGCATGTAATAAGTGTACTTATTGTTTCTATTATTCTAGTAGACAGCCACTTTTGTTTCTATTATTCCAGTAGACACAGCCACTAAAGAAGAAGAAAAGACATGATTTAAAATGGAATGCAATGAAATGCTTGACTTCAGATTTGAATAAGGGTTGTTGTAACATATGGGAATTAAAGTAAAAAGGAAAACATGATGGAATTTGAATGCACGTGGTTAATAGTTAATCATAGAATTCTTTAACAAAGATTTAATCCATCCAACCTTCCCAACTCAATAACTCCATATTTTATTGTAATGGATAAAAATAAATACAACTTTGAATACCTTATTGATTTTCATGATAGGGAGAAAAAGACTAAAGTACTCAAGGCATTATGGGGAAGAATAAGAGATATGATAAATTATTTACAATTTAGGTGTAAGTTAATGATATTGGATGATTAATAATTATTATTTTTGATTGATAGTGGAACTTATATAAATATAATTAATGGATTCTTAATTTGGAATTAGAGTAAAGAATTAGATTTAAATATAAGAAAAAATAGTTTGTGGCTTAATGATTTCACAGTATCAAGAGCTCGAAGGTTATATGTCAATGGATATAAACTTTCAATGTCCAGGAAAATTTACATGAAATTTAACTAAATGAATTTGTCAACTTTGAACTTAGGTAATATCATATTTAATTTACTCCAACAAACACCTCTGTAAATTTTCTTTTTAAAAAATATAAATAAATAAAGACCATGTAAAAAGTAAACTAGTGTAAATTAGGCTAAATAAGTGAATAATATTGAACAAATATTTAAGTCATTAAGGGTTATGGAACCTTCCCAACTGATTTGGAGATAAATCAATTTTGTATATATTGCCTTGTTCCATAATGACAATATTAGATTAAGTATATTTCTCTCCATTATAATTTTTCAAAGGTATCATAGTTAAAGTCCAAATACTAGATCCAAATGTTGGGGAGAGAGATAACATACCGAAGACCAAGGAGGATATTACATATGTAGGAGACTAAGGAAGCATGGGAAGAGATTAAATGCTTATTGCATTTGAGAGAAGGAAAGAACAAGACAAGGCACGACCATATAACATAATTAAAAATCACAAGTGAAGTTATTTTGAAAAAGTAAATTAGTTGAAAATTTAATCTTCATAGAAGTTGAGAACTTAGATAAAACGAAATAAAATAAAATGTAAATATAGTTTGTTCTTTAAAGCCACCATCAAATGAAGCCATCATAAAGAAAATTTCAAAGAACAAAACACATTATAAAAGGTGCCCACAAACAAGTAAATTATACATCAACATGTGTGTAAGTCAAGCAAAAGAGAGTAGCTACACAATAGAATTGTGTGCATTGTGGACCCATCAAAGTTGCAAAATGCCAAAGGAAGTGGAGGAAAATATGCATATCTTTAACTTTTTCATAGGAAGCATATGGTTACATGCTACAATAGAATAAATTAGAAAGTGTAATATGAAAAAGTATCTTAGCTTTTTCATACAAAGCATTTGGTTACAGGCTACAATCAACTAAATTAGAAATGGTGTTGTTTGGAAAAAACATCTTGTAGGAAAGAAACATAAGAAACAATACATAACTAGGAAATATTAGAGAGTGACATGATTGTTGGATATTGTTCTTTGTTACCACCCAGTATGCACAAGGTGTTCACTAAACAAAAGACGCCATCCATTATGAACCTTCTAGTCCCCCATCTCCCCCATCCATATCAGGTAGTCTTCTGCCCAATTTTACTTTGTACTTCCTTTGTCATGGTAAAAGGAGGTTGTTTGTAAAATTTTGACAACTGTTACATGTATAAAAGGGCTAGACCAAGTGTTTTTTCACCTAGATGAACTTAGATCCCAGTAATCAGACCTGCAAATCCAAAGTATGTTATAATACAGGTGTCTCGGGATGGTGTCTAAGTCCTTAGAGTTTGATGTCAAAATATGAGTCATTTACCATGTTTCTAGAAAAAATTATGATCTTTTAGGTCCCTCAAGGGCTTGAATATATCCTAATGTGATAGTATATGGTCAAGGGGAGTGTTTGACACCTTAATACACTTCATACACCCCTTTTTGGATCATCAAAAATCATAAAATCAAGCTAATTCACCCCCTACAGACAAAATCCCATGATTTTTGCATGTTGGAGACAAAATTGAGTGATTTTAGGAGGTTGGTAAAAGGGAATATTCCCTAATTCACACCTCTTGATTGAGATGTCAATTTTGATTGGATTTTATCTCAATCAATCCATATATGTCCCCTCCTTGTCTCCTAGGTGGCTCATGAGGAGCCCTTAAGCTCTATTTAACTTCACGAGGTGTCAATTTACACTCTAGTTAACTCCATGAGGCGTCATATGACACTCTAATTCACTCCACCTCATGAAATTAACCCCCTCTTCCCCTTTTTTCTATTTAAGAGGCCTCCTCTCCTCTTATTGTTGTTAGTTATTGTTGGAAGAAAAGTATTGTAATAATCTTTCCCTCTTAAGAGTTGTATGGGAATAAATTTGAATGCTTTGGAGGCTACATAAGAGATATTACTATATGGTATAATTCTCTTCTCTATTTATTCCATGATTAGTTGATTTTATTTACTTTTTTTTGTACACTTTTCTTGCATTTCCTTGTTTAGCCATTGAAGGGTATTGCTACCCATTTTTCTTAGATACTTCTAGTGTGATTTTATCTTTGTGATAGGTTTCCTAAAAGAATGTTATTGTTAGCTTATTTCCTAGTTTGGATATGGATGCACTAATCTCTTTCAAGTATATTACACCATCGAGTAGCAGGAAGAGGAGATCCATCTCCTAGTACAATTACTTCTCTTGCAAGTTGACCACAAGCTCCAAGAAGAACAAGGCGTGTCTGGAGATTCCCTTCCTCTTGGATCCCTTTGTATAAAGACAATGCATACATGATATCTGGTTTCCTCCTTTGGTTATTCTAAAAAAGGACTCCCTCTTCTCTTCTTCAACCCTCCTCCTATCTAAAAGAAAATCTCAATCAATTTCTTTGTGTTACATTGTTAGTAAGATCTTGGATTTTTAAATCTAAATCATACATCAGATTTGATATAACTCATACATTTCTTAGATATATGTTTACTATTTATACCTAATTTTAGATCTAAGGCTAAAATACTATAGTACATACATTAAAAGCCTCACAATTTTGCACCTAGTGTCAAAGAAAATGCATATCAATATTTGCATATTATTGTAACATAATTGTAAATAGGTTTTTCTCCCTTTTTTGGTATTTGCATCATTTTTTAGCTCACTGCCAACTCTTTGGAAAGCAAAAAAATATAATGATACGGACCCTTAGATCTATTTCGAATTGCATATTTAACCATCCTCTATTTGTTTGGTTTGTCTAACATTTTATTGGGAGCTGATACCTCCCTTTGGGAGAGATCAAAATATCACATTTAGATCAAGTTCCTTGCTGTTTCCGAATAGTTTCTTGTAGTTTTTGTACAACGGGAAAATAGTCCAAGAGGAAGCTACCACTGACCATTATTCAACCCACTAGGGTGCTCATTAAACAAAACTTGTACCTCTTCTAATTTCTCCCATCCACATATTAACTTTGTAAGCTTGATTGTTGTCCATAAGGACCAACAATAGGCATTTCTAAGGGATTGTTTTCCTGTTGTAACACATAAGGTAGTGTGGTGGTGTCAAATTCCACCTACCCTCCTCTTTGTGTCATTTTCATGCATGACTTTTTGCTTTTCCTTTTTTTTAGCTTAGTATAGTTAGTTTTTCTAATCTGTTTAAGTAGTGATTAGACAAATTTGATTTCAGTTGGAAGGAATTTAAATGCATGCTAAGTTGTAATGTTTAATCATTCATGCACATTGTAAGTCACTCACTTAATTTCAACTAAAAACCAATCATACACATTGTAATTAATTCCACAATTAATTAAAATCAAACTCCCTAAAAGACGAAACGTTGGTGTCTATATTCCAAAGATTTGTCACTTGTGGGAGAATTCTACAAAGAAAGGAATCAACTAGGTAGTAACCATGGGAACTTGTCATCCTACACCCTTGATTGGTGTTAGTGTTGGACATACTCCCACAATTCCAATCTAGCCCCTTTCTCATGTGGAACCACACTTGACAATCCAGACTTGTTTCCACGTACCTCAAGTATATTGGAAACCCCCTTTCCCTTAACAAATTCAACTTGTAAAAAACAGTCGATCCCTGCACCAAGCAGGTTCACAATTCGATGCGCCTCCATTTAACAAATAAATTAAATCCTCGCCTTGGCAAGTTCACAATTTGGCTTTGCTTCTGCTTTCTAGTAAGTTAGTTAACATTTATTTTCTTATGGTAAAGTAATATTTAGCGTATCTTGCAAGATCTTCATGATTCCATTGTTGTATCATTTTTTAAAGAACTTGTTTATAATTTATTTTATGCAGAAAGCTTTGAATTGCTCGTTAACTTATTTTTATTAGATTGCTTTCCTAGTGTAATTTATTAACTCCCAAGTCACCTTTTCCAAGGTGACCATCCTAGATTTTGATAGGGTCTACCTCCCTTCGCTTTTGTTTAGGATTTGGCCTAAGCAAAAGAGTCGAGTGTTGTGGTGATAGTGGGCACCCAACTCGTTGAATTTCCCCCAAGGCCACTCTCATTGGATTGATATTTTTCTCATGTTCATATGCGGATATAAGGAGCAACATTTTGGCGCCACTTCGGAGGATAAAATATTTTTATCACTTGGGATTTTGCTTTTTCTTGTTTTTCACTTTGTTTGATGAATCTTTTAGAGTAGATATTTAATATTTCATCTCGAGAATCCACTTAGTTCAAATCCAAACAATTATCCTACAAGAATAAACAATCAAGGCATGTTCCCTTTTTCTCCTGAACCCCAAAGGATTCTAAGGAAAAGATTGAATAGGGATTATTCTTGTAGAACACTTAATCAATTAGGATTGGATCTATCTTGGATATCTATCTAATGTTTATAGATAGTTCTGCTAATTATTTTATAATGGATGGCATATATGCTGCTTTATATTTTTTTGCTATTGTTGGTTACCCTCATGCCTTACCTGAAAAAGCAATAGATAAGCTTCCTACCTTCCAAGGACACAATGCTGTTTTTTCCAAGTCTCATATGAAAAAATTTGAAGCTTGTGTGCATAAGTGGATTGATAATACACATCAAGATGTGGCCATGAAATTATTTGTTTTTCCCTTAGAAAAGGATTCCTTGGAATGGTTCTCAAAGTTGGCTACAGGTGGTATTTCAACCTTGAAATATTTAAAAGAGGCCTTTATGGAAAGATGGGGAGAGAAAATGGATAATTGACATTTATTAGCATCTCTTAATACCATCAAAATAAATAAGAATGAGACTATTGAGGAATTCAATAAAATATTTAATGATATAGTCTCTAAATTACCAACAGCTATTAAGCCTCCTCCTACTTCCATTTTGACCCATTTCATTGAGTCTTTTAACAGAGAAATCAATTACAAATTAAGAGACAAAGATCCTCCATATCTCAAAGAATATCAAAAGATAGTTACTAAGATAAACAAGAACATGCAAAATTTGGGGAGGTCCAACTTGCCTAGTTTAGTTATAGGAATTACTTCTAGGTCCGATCCAAAGGCCAAATTAGTTGCAGTTGAGACTCATGAGTCACCTCATGAATCTATCAAATATTTGACAAAAGATCTTAAGAATATGGAATCCAACCATGCCCAATAGATGAGGGAGATGCAAAACAAAATGATCCAAATGAAGAGATCCCATTAGAATAAGTTTCATCCCAAAGGAAATGAGAGGTGGCAAAGGAATCAGGGTCCCCATCAAGACTCAAGCCCACCTACTCAGTCGGATTCCACAAACTTGGTTGGGGATAAAAATATTCCTTTCTAGATGACATGCCAAGAGTTTCATGAAGAGTCCACTTGTTCCAACTATAGAAAGATTAATGATGAGGGATCCACTAATTATAATGGAAATAACTATGTTGGATTCCTAGAATACATCAACACAATTGGAATGGCATACCCACTTGCCCGAAATCACATGGAGAAATTAAGGAAAGAAGCATGTGTTACACCTAAATCGCGTCATCATGAGACCTATGTCAACTCAGTTCCTCGATCCCTGAAGTTTCCCCGACCATAAGTCATCTAGATCAAGTTTTTCACCCTTTGTCCACATTTCCTAGTTAGGTCGGTGCATCTTGTCTTCCAGCAAGCAGCGCCTGACTAGGGTCGGCACATAGTGTCACATGTGAGCTGGCCTTCGGTTCCCTAACCTCAAGGGAGGATCCCTTAGCCCTCTCCCCATGATCCTCAACCTACTCTATCCACTTGGTCCTATAAATACAAGAGCCCTCTCCATTCCAAAGGGAGGAAGGCTATAGCATCCATATG